>JAVQIZ010160471.1:0-12351 GCA_036023535.2 Galaxias brevipinnis
CCCCCCCCCCCCCCCCCCCCCCCCCCCCCAAATAAGGATGCCAGGCACAAAAACCATCAAGACATTGTTATGGAAGACGAGCAATAACGATGAGGTGCATAAAGGGTCCAGAAGTGTAATTTGGGTGTTGCCACAAAGCCATTTTCCCAGCACTAGAGTACAGTACATGACTAATCCCGGACAGTCTACTCACACCATAGAGGGCGGACGGAGGGCCGGGGGGAAGCCCCGGGAGGAGGCAAGGTCTGCTGTGGGGTGTAGGAGTCCAAAGACACCTGGCTCTGGGAGTCAAACAGAGCCGAGAGGGCTGCAAGGGAAACACACAGACCAAGCTAATGAGTGACTAGCGATAAACGTGGACAACGTGAGAGCAATCTGTTGTAGTGGTCAGTCCTTCATGTGCTCAGGCTCACTGTAAGTATAAGTGAGGTTTGGTGGTTTGTAGTGCGGTCTGGTCCAGTATAAGTGAGGTTTGGTGGTTTGTAGTGTGGTATGGTCCAGTATAAGTGAGGTTCGGTGGTTTGTAGTGTGGTCTGGTCCAGTTTAAGTGAGGTTTGGTGGTTTGTAGTGTGGTATGGTCCAGTATAAGTGAGGTTTGGTGGTTTGTAGTACGGTCTGGTCCAATTTAAGTGAGGTTTGGTGGTTTATAGTGTGGTCTGGTCCAGTATAAGTTTAAGTGAGGTTTGGTGGTTTGTAGTGCGGTCTGGTCCTACCTTTCATGGTCTTGGCGTGAGCCTCACTGCTGCTCTGGCACACGGCGCTGAGGAACTGGTCCACCTGCTTGAGGGACAGCGAGTTGTGCAGCGTCTCCAGAGGATAGATGGAGGGCACCATGGAGCAACCTTCGAATCCTGCATGGGAGAGCAAACGTACAACGAGAGTTGCACCACCCCTCTACACTTTAAACAGGCGAGCTGTTGGGTGCATGCACGGGTCCTTCCCAAGGGAACGCTCATTCTCTGGTATTTGAAAAAATTTAATAAATAAGAAGAAACGATAGAAACTTGACATCATCCAAATATTATGCAGAGTTATCAATATCCACATTTGCATTAGTTATCTTTAGAGTTGAATGGGTGACTATCAAGGTGCAATACCAAAAAAACTGTTGTGTTATACCTCTGTTATTCATTAGTCTTTGAATATTGTCAACAAAGGTAGGTGACGGATTGATTAATTACCCAGCAGCCTCAATGAAAAGATGAATGTGCACGTGGACAACAATCAATAGCCTTTTTTCTTACTTTTGCACAATCGTGCAACAGCAGTTCATCCACTTTCTAGTTCCCTTTCACACAAACAGACGTGTTTATCGAATTCAAGAAGATGTCACTCCGTGCAGCCCAAATACAGAAATATGATAACGAGACAGCGCATAACAAACAGTGGATGGATGGGGTGAAAGTAGCATTACATCCTATCCATCCGTCTCACCACACAGCATGCCCCCAGCCTCCACTCAATGGACCATTCATACACATCCTACAAAGCTTGTAGCGAAGACCTTGTTAGATGTCAAAAGCACTGATGAATGATTAAATACCTTTGGGGTTGTCTCTCCTCTCTCATCATTTGATTATACCCATTTATCAACGTTAGTGCGGTTTCTCACCGAATCAACATCAATTTAACATCCCACTTAACTCCTGGGCAAATCCATTTTATCTGTAGTAGGGTCTCTATGCTGGGTGATCAGGGACAAAGAAAACGTGGCCAATGGCCGAGTCATTAATTTTAGAAAGCTAATGTACAACATAAAACGGTTAGTTGGCACATTTCTTTGAGGACAAAATGAAGAGAAATTCTTTCCTCAACGTCAGTTGATAAAAGATAGGAATTACAATACATTAGATTTACAGATTGTCTTGTCCAGCTAACACACCGATTGCTTTGCTGCACCATTCATTCAAACTTTGACAAGACCGTGCAAGAGGCAAAGACACAATCAAAGTGACAAATGGACCAAACACGAAGAAAGGTTGCGATGAGTTTCGACTCTCAGGTCGCGGGAACCAGGTAACTTTAAACATGGAAATTATAGAGGGTACGAATACTTTGTCAAACAAGCCCCAGTTTATAAACCGGCCATGGATATTAATCAAATAAAAAAAGAGATGGGAAGATGACCTAGTTATTCATCGAAGCCTGAATCCTTCAATTTGGCCTGGCCATGTTCGCCCCAAAACCAGGAGTAATAATGGGCCTCCAATGGTAACCTGTCAGGACCTCTTTCAGCACTGTGTCCCATCAGATCGAGAGGCACTCCTTTGCACATGTAGCCAGTTCACCAGCCATTTGTTTTTTTTAGTTATGACCACTTCTTAAGGGTATATCCTGGGTGGCACAATACCGTCCTAGGAGAAACATGCATATGGTACTGGTCCCTCAAGCTGAAAACCTTTTGACGGTAAAGGTTTGTTGGTGTGGTCATCCAGTGTTAAGCTCTATTTCTTTTGCCAGCATGCACACTGTACAGTAGATGCCTTTTCTTTAAATTGATGAACACTGCATCAGGCAATGCTTTGAAACACCAATTTGGATGTAAGGCAGACCAGCTCAATGACAATGAAAGAAACGTTTGCCTCTAGATGACCTTTTTCTTCTCCAAAAAGCATGCTAGAGCTGAAGTCGAGTGACTACTGCTGACGAGAAAGCAAAGTTCTTCTGCTCAAAAATGCTGGCTAACGTGATATTGACCTACTAATAAGTAAACCTTAATATTGGTGTAAAGGAATATATTCAATTTTGAATAGGGACTGATGCATTTTCTGGCAGCCATGCAACAGACACCATGACAAACTAAAAGAAATCTGGACAACAGACAACTCTGAAATGGAACGCAGCAACTTGGGTCAAATCAAGATACCAAGCTGAGTGACAATGGCAAATGATGGGAGACAAGATGCTGACAAAAGGTAAGAAAGCAGAACAAGATGCTGTCAAAAGGGGGTTGTATGAAAGTGAAGCAGAAACCAAGCTGGGCCTGCATTGGCCGCATCCCTCCGGCTCCAGCAGTGCACGACGTTGAGGGGGGGGGGGTCTACCAGGGCTGACCGTAAAGAAACTCAGGGGGGTCCCGACCGGACACCAGCCAGTTCCTGAGGAGGCGCATGTGGAACGAGCACTGGTCCAGATGCTGGGTCGTGGCCCCTTCTAGAGCCAGAGAGAAACACCCCGGCAACGCAGGCTGTGTGGGCTGCCCCATCAGCAGCTGGGCTACATAGTGTTCCTCTAGGGGCTCTGAGGAAGGAGGAGGAGGCAGACAAGAGAGCACGGTGGGGCAGGAAGAGAGGAACAGAAACAAAATGGAGACGTCCTAGAGAGGCAGTGCTAAAACGGTAATCTGGTCAAGATTCAAATTGTCAGTCTTGACCTAGAGCATTTGCTATGAAGGTAAAAACTTCTGGTATTGTTCTCTTTTGAGTAGAACCAAGTTTTAGCTAAACTAAAAGGTCAGACAATCAGTATGTTTAGACAACAATGGCTTCACACACATTGAAGTAAATCCTCTTCCTACTCTTTATAGATCTATTGCAGAGAGCATGGCAACAGCTTAATATCTAATTAATCATTTGAACCAACACTCTATCAACAACACTACAGTAATGTGACAGTCAGTGGTGTCTCCTAAAAGGTCTCAACATTAGAAGTCAAATAGATGTGTTTTGTCCAAATTAAATATGTAGCCTGGGGTTACACCCAAGCTTAATGCAGTAACACTAACTACACTGAGCTATTTACATCCCTGCTGATATAAAAAGGTCATTACACCTTTAACAGGCTTTTGCCTCTGCTGTCGGTGTGCAGTAGTGTTACTCGAACATAGTAGCATTGTCATAGTTTAGGTGAAAAGTAGAGATGGATTTGCACGTGACCACAAACTACCTTTCTTTTATTTGATCAATTATAATAGAAAACGTATTCAGTTTCCTTTAACGTGGGAAATACAGAAGCTTAAATATACAGTCTCACAAACCCAATGTATCAAATCTGGGCTAAAATGGAGCTCGCCCAGTAAATCATGACATCACTGCACAGCTGCACAAGGGGAGTACACTAAAGTGTCAAACAATAACCTTAAATTGCCCAGTAATGTTTTATTGCCGTGACTCTCTGCTAAAGTTATTAGGCCCGTAGGGCCTCAACCAGCAGACTCATCCATGATGGACTGCCTATCCCAAGTGGGTCCAGAGAACAATTAATTCCTCACTGTATACAAAAGTCATAGGATGGCTGCACTTGGATGTTAGACCAATTCTTACGAGTACATGACGTATACACCAACGTCAATTCAACACCTTCCCTGTTTCTGAGTCACCAATTGGTACAGCTTAACTAAAACAACATGATTCATTAAATTGAATTAATAAATTAGTGAGTGAGTAACCCTGTTTTTACCCATTTTAGCTGATTGGAGGTCTTTGATATTTTCAAGGCGTACAGTTACTCAAAGTAAATACCTGTAATTCTAAATCAGGACATGATCCTAATAATCCCTAAACCATTGGCCAGTTGTTTTTCCAAATGAGTAGCTGTTTATACATATGCCAACTAGCTTTACAAAAATGTTGCTTTGCTAAAAACATCCAAATCAAAGCTTCAAGTCAAATGGAGGAGAAACTAACCATGTTGTCATTGCAAATGAGGATAACTTATATCATATGTATAATTGATATATATCATATGTATACATCAGAACAGAAATATATAGACAGTCATATATTCCATGTACATATATCTATCCTGTGAAGAAAACAGGGGGTCAGGAAGAAGCATCTACAAGGGAGAGCAGATGGTGTTAGAAGTGAAGTTCACAACCAAACAGGTGAACGTGAAGATCAAGTGTGAAACCAAGCGTCTTTCAGTGTTTAGAAAAGCGCTTTACAAGTTCAATGTATTATTATTGTTATTATTATTATTATTATTATAACCAAGAGTTCGATTTTGAATACATTATGCAACATTGATAATGTAATTTCGCAGTCAGTTCAAAGTCAAAGGAAAACTCAGAGATGTTTTGCTCTGAAAAGAACATGCAAGTTTAAAAGAAACTGAGGAGGGGCGAAATATACTTGAAAAAAGCTGACATACCATTAGTCGGATGCCTGGCAAACGACACAGAAAATCTCTTTACTGCCGGCATAGAGAACAGGTCTGAGGAAATAAGAAAGGTAACTGGTGTTACTAGGGATGCAAGCTAATGGTGTGTGATTGATCGCTCAAAGTATGTGTGTGTGTGTGTGTGTGTGTGTGTGCACATGCAAACTAACATGGGATAATCAATGACTATACGGATTGAGTGTGTCTGTACATCCTGAGAGTGAAGAGGAGGCCAGCTCTGAGAAAGAAGTAATTAATGCTATCAAAGAATATGTAAAAGTAGACAAGACAAATGAGGACTGCGTTGGAGGAATGAATTCCATGCAAAGGAGTGACATTGCATTCTAGTCTACGTAACTATTAAAAGGAAATTTGTGAGACCAATTGTGGCAATGCTTTTTACGTCCACTCTTTAAGCTCTAAATCAACGTATACCTCAAGGAAGCGTCATATACTTTAAACTAAAGACCAAAAGTCTGGACATTTAGTGTAAAGAAATAATTTGAACCTTACAAATAAATAATAATAAAAAAACTTCAAGTAGGTTTTTAACTAGAATTAAGGAGCCAGTGCAGCTGGAAAACAGATGTAAAATCAAGAGCCCTGCAATCCCTTACGTGAGCAGGTTTGACGTCAGTCTAATCCCACACATTTCTCCCTCAGTACAAAACATGATGTAACAGAGTTTAAGTGAAGCACACAAACAACATTGAGTTCATCCACAGCTCTGTGCGCACACAGTGACGCCCAGTGGGCAAGACGAGAAGTTCTCCTCAGCGCACATTGAAACGAATGGGTGCCATGCAGGTGACTGCTCGTGTGCCCTTCAGATTACTTACTGTGCAGTTACTGTGGGTGATTATTCCTCTGGCTGGACAAAAGAGGTGTCAGCTTCAGCTCAAATTTAGCAGGCACAGAGAGTTGGACATCCCCAACCATATCACTGACACTCACCCTGCACATTTAGAACGCTCAGGGGCCCTAACAAGGCCCCCTAGTGGTGATGAAAACAGTCTACTCACCGTTTCACAAGGATGTGTATCTGAATCAAGACAATAGGAACATTATGGCACCGGTCAAAGGTGGATTAATGGAACTGATTTAGTCTGAATAACACGCTTGGTTTCACAAACAGGAGGATTGACCGTTGCATTCTCAAAAAACGCAACCCGATGATTGATTCACTTACAGAAAAATGCAATCGCCCACAACATTACAGAACATGCTGAAACAGTATTCAAACACAATCACTGTCACAAATGTGTTAGAAAAACTCTGATCAATACGAGGGCAAGCTGCTTTGGTTACGATGCCAGATCATCATCATTAGGATTCAATCACATAGTTCAATACTATCAAGCATGCAGTAAAACTCACTGTAGTGTATGTTAATCATGTTTTTCATGCAAAAAAACAAAAACAAAACGGAATGCTGGAATATTTATGGAATGAAGGACGACAAAAATACAACTTAATCCCCTTGAAAAAGTAGGAAAGCACCAGTAAAAAAAAAGAGAAAATAAATAAGAAGATACTGTCCGGTAGCCCAGGTCAAAAAGGAGGGAGAGAGAGGCAGCCCGGATTGGCTGGAGGAGGAGAGTGACACGTACCAACTCCACACGGCAGACTGCCGGGAGAGAGCGGTGGTTTGAAGTGGTGGTGCGTGCGGACATACTCCCGCAGGTTGGGGGCGCTAGTGGACACCCCCAGGATGGAGGCACTGAAGAGGCCCGAGCACAGGGAGCCTGTGTGTGGGAGAACCACGGAAGAGGAAGGAGGAGGGTGGGATGGAGTGGAGGGGGGAGGGTGTGTTAGTCCTCATTACTCACCACACAGTCAGTAACATGTTGTGTACGTGTGTTGGGGTGCGGACGGTCGGCGATCCTAGCACCTGGTCCGTTTGGTTGATGATCAGAGGTAGACGGACACTCTCACAGCTCTTGACAGAGGCTTTATACTTAGTGGGTATAATCAGCTACTAGGCCCCACTCAAAGGAGGGCTGGCAGGCGTTTGGAACACTTCAAATTCAGGACAATCCAGTATGTGCTATGGTTACCAACACAGTGAGGGGGGTAGAGTATGTAGCGTTCTATCCATATAGAATAGTTCGGCACTGACTATTAAGTCTGGAAACGGGTAACAAATAGCTGTAAGACTGAAGTGAAAAGTCAAGCAGGCCCATCAAACAGCAAGGGATGAGATCTAGCAGTGGAACTCAAAACGCAGTGAGGCATCTTGAGGGACTGACACATGCAAAAAGCACAGTTCACAGCATTCCTTCAGACGGGCCATTCCACATTGGGGGGGCGGGGGGGGGGGGCGACACAGTTGAACTCACACATTAGTGGTTTTAATGTTGACTCGATTTGGCGGAGGCGTTAGTGTCAAGTTCATTTTATCGCCACGTTGGCAGGTTGCCACGGGTTACAGGCCTTCCAGACATGCGTGGGACAAAATATACCCATGCTGGCAGTGGATGAATGGACTGAATATTTCCTGGCTTGTTCTGACAGATGCTTGTTGAGGGAGACAGGAATAGCCCTGTCGGGGGGCCTGTGGATTGATAACCTCCTTATATAGAGAGGTATTGGACAGTTTTGGAATTGTGGTACTGTAATGCCTTGTCTTACATTACAATATGGAGTGTGTAGTCAAATATAAATGGCCCAGTGAAGTAGCTATTGCTAAGTGACAAGACATTGAAACAGTAACAACAAAATATTCTTGCTGACAAAGTAGTTAGACAAATTGTTTCCAATCTAAATTATTTTCAATTGGTCAGGTGCCACATATGTTACTACATAATGATCTAGGACACACAAGGAGAGCATGTGCCTGAGGGTCCTTGTTAAGACTCTGACCATATATTGTGCTCTGACCTCTTACCTACATAGTCGAGGACGTAAGCCCTTTTGGCTGCTGGACTGCTATGCAGCCATCAAAGGGATAGGAGGGGGTGAGAGCGGGGCAGAGAGAACGTGATAAACCACAAGTGATAACCAGAGGAGTGCTCGAAAGAGAGAGAGACAAAAGAATAGTGATCCAGCATAGAGGGTGAAATGTCAGGGAAAGAGAATGATGGTATAAAAAAAAGCAAGATAGGTAGAGATAACAGAGCCAACCTCAGGACATGGGAGTGGGCGACACAGTGCTAAGGACAGCTGAGGCCAGTGTGCTGTGACGTTGGTAAGGGTGTCTGCACAGGGCAGCAGGAGCAGCAGCAGAGCGGGCAGGGAACAGGACACCCACCTAGTCCGCTCATCTGCTTAATCTCAGGGGACTGGCGAGAGGCGGAAGGGAAGAGGCGGTGGGAGGTGGCACCCTTGGAAGAGAGGCTGGGTGACGTCTCCGAGAGGACCTGAGTGGAAGCAGGACGGACAATCTCAGTGCAAGGCATGCCTGCCAGACAAGTCAACACATGGGGACGTCTGATGACTCTGTTAAACACAAACTTAACAAATGCACAAGACCTGGTGAAATGAGACGGCAGAAAAATAAAGCAAACGTTTACTCTTAATAAAAGGTGCTGTAAGTGTCACAAGAGTCCATTCTATCACAGACCAAAGAGTAGGACAATCAAACCGTACAACACACAATATTCTAAATAGCCAAATGCACTTTCTGTATATATGAATAAATATCTAAATGCATGCATCCCCTGTTGCATGGCCTGGGACACGTCCCATACCTCCATGGAGCCTGCCTTGCGGTTGCGGATCATGGGGGATCTCTTCAGGAGGCTGGGGGGCTCCAAGAGGGGAAGGGCCCGGTCAGGCTCATCCTGGGACAGGTCCTCCAGACTGCCCTGGTTGGTCTGCTTCTCCACATTCTGAATGAATGGGACAGATTCCAGGACATTCATATACAAATAAACAAGAACAACACACACACACACCCACACAAGTACGCGCACACACACACGCACGCACACCTCGGCCGAGGCGGGACGGAAGCCGAAGCCCAGTGGAACGTTCTCCTCGTCATCACAGCCCTTGACGCCAGGGCTGAAGTGAAGCTCCACGTGGAAACGCTCTTCTGAAGAGGGGTCCTAGTCAAGACACCAACACCGCCGTTTAGCCAGACAATGAAATGGAGAAGAAAAGGACAGCACTTGAACCACCATTCCTTATTCCCTGTAGCTGACCTTGTTGTTGTCCTCGTAGAGCATGATGACTATCTGGGTCATGTAGTTGAGCTCCGTCACAGCACTGAGGTAGTCCATGGCCTGCTTCCACTGTTGGTCCTTCACTTCCTGTTGGAAAACGACAGCGCTTGTTCACCCACTTGTTTCCTATTTACCATTTGGCGACTTTCAGTCCCTTGATCATTCTATCATTTGTAACAGTTGGACTGCCTATCTCCACCAGCTCAGCCCTGGCACACAGCACTTACATCGAGCAGCCCACCGTAGCGGAAGATGCTGAGCAATGAGTGGACGTGGCTCTCACTGGTGAAGTAGAGGCGGGTCCGCACGTGGCGTCCCGGAGACATCACCCCGCGAGAGTACCTGAACCACCAGAGGGGACGGAAACAGCAAAGGGTGATCACTCACCGGGGGCTCCGGCGACACACACCTAGCAGAGCCAGTGTGTGTGTGTGTGTGTGTGTGTGTGTGTCAGAGGTGAGGCTGAGGCTCACAGCGGGTGCAGCTTGTTGACGGCCTCGTCCTCGTGCGTCCTCTGCATGTCCAGTTGGATCTTCTTCATCAGGGGCAGGCAGTAGGCCTGGGCGATGTCCAGCTTCTCGGGCTTGTTGATCCCATACTCCTGCAGAGTAGCTTATATTCACAATGTTTTCATCGGACAGCAGCATGCACACAGCACGGTCATGTTGGAGAAGAATGATTATCGATGGACAAGACAACATCTAGAACAGTGGCTGCAGTCTGGTGGTCTCGTTTGAGAGGCACCGTTTGGTTCACTGACCTGAGGTATGACTATATCGGCCAGGGCTCGCGACAGCCGGAAGAGCTCCAGCGTGTCCTCCAGGCCCAGCGAGGAGTTGTGCTGCGTGTCATACTTGACGCAGTCGTAAATGTCCGGGATCTTGCTGATGTCGTAGCGGCCGTTCTTGTTGCGGAAGTCCCTCTCCAGCTTGGACCAGCGCTGCAGCATCAGCTCCAGGGTCTCACTGTGGTACAGCTGGAGGTCTGGGGTGGCAAAATGATAAGCCTGGAGTTAAGCACAAAGTACACTACTACAGCTGTAGGTCTGGTAGCCAGAGCAAAGAGGAAACAAAAAAGCCATAAGGTTAGCATAAGTTAGCATCCTGGTGTGAATGCATTAACTGACTAGAAAAATACTGCTGGCCAGGCCACAATCGATTAGCTAGTAGCTTAGCATCAACTATCAGGGAGTGAGTAGTGATTAAGTTTGGAACAAATGACTGGCAAATATCACAGGCAGTCATTGTAGACTACAGCATAGAGCTACTGGCTGGGCCCACCCATGTCAGTAACGTACGATAATATTTTTTGTCTGCGGCAGGTCAAAGTGGACCAACCTGCAGACTTGGGGTCCTCTAGTCTCATGCGGATCTGGGAGGTGAGGCTCTGGATGAGGGTGTACACCTTGCCACATGTCCTGACGGGGTTTCCTAAGATCTTCATGGAGTTTACCAGAGACGGGCTGCCTGTTGGGGCCAACTGGAATACATTGAAGAAGAAAAAAATATTACTACCCAAGCATAATTATTCATGATCATACCTACATACCATTTGTCAGTTTCAGCACGGAGATAGCAGGACGTGTGTACCTTCTCATAGTCCTCCTGTGTGAACTCCCTGTCGCGCTGCATGATCTCGTGCAGCCTGGTCTTGACCCTCTGCTGGCAGTCCGTCAGCGAGTCGCTGTCGCTGTCCAGCAGGCCGTTCATGTTGGCACTCTTCACCATCTGCACCAGGATGGGCGTCAGCTCCCCCTCCAGAGCCAGCAGACCCTGGGGACAGAGACACAGCGGCTTCCAGACCAACAGGACAGAGAGGATGAAGCCAGATACTCAGCCTCGTCCTCTCTATGGAGAACCTGTCATCCATAGGTTACACACTCTACTGTACAGCTACATCAAAACAACAGCATAAACTGTCACTAGTAAACAGGAGACAGATATGGGTACCTTTGCAAAAGCGGCAGCGGTCATCTGCACCCTGCCCTCGTCGGAAGCGTAGATCTTGAGGTCATGGCGGTAGGTGCTGTGTAAACGCAGCAGACCACAGCCAGGGAAGCCCGCATAATCTCCTAGACGGTCACACGGACAAACGGGGACAAAGCGTCAGTCACTTGGTGATAGCTACAGAAGATCCTCCTAAGCAGTGTTGGGGAAGCTACTTTGAAAAGCATAGTTTTGCAAGCCACTAATTACTTCACATTGGAAGTACTTCAGTTACAGAAAAGCTACCATATGGAGAAATCCAGTTTGGTTAACTAAAACTGCTTAGAAAATGTAGTTAAACTACTAGTTTAATTCCATGTATTTCACTACTCCAACACCGGGGGTGGTCAAAGTGGGTTCACTAACAGTTGAGAATCAATGGTAAAATAATAAAATCATTCCTTCCCTCTTAAGGCCCAAGATTGTTTGTAGTTTCAGTAGCTAACATAATCTAACAAGTTGAATCACTATGCTGATGAATTCAGTCGAACTACCACCAAATTATTGCAAAATGTTGTAAAACGACTAGTAGTTCACTACTCCCCAACACTGCTTCTAGACTAAATGTAACTAACTAAAGAAGAATACACTCTATTACTTGCAATAAATAATTGAATGGATTAAAGGCTGACCATCCTATACAGGGTCAATGGAATAGGAATATCTCTGTCTTGGTGAATATGTCCAAAGATAGCAGATTAGTTGAAAATGTAATTGAAAATGTATTTGATTCAATGTGGAAAAAAATATTTAGTAAACTAAAATGTAATATAATCTGATTTGACATTTTGAATATTTTACCCCACTGCACTTATGCATCTAACAACATCGACAAAAATATTTATAAGGGGCATTAATTGAGAAGATGTAATAAATTAAACAGATTGAGTGCAACAATTGTCTCAATGATTTCATAAAAACAATATACTGTAATTTTGTCCTCTTATTCATGGCTAAATCCTCAATGCAATTTGCAGTACCTGAAAAGGTAATTAATCAGATTCAAAAATGTTTTTCTGTGTTAATAACAAATACATAATCTTTGTACACAGAGTATGTGATTGACCTCATCTGTAATCCGTTTGCTGCCAAACACTGGT
>JAVQIZ010160476.1:0-5000 GCA_036023535.2 Galaxias brevipinnis
AGGGTTTTTAATGGTCAGCTTGATTTATCGTTGATTGACTCTTGCTTTTAAGGATCATTGTCTCTGCTAAATGTCTATACTTTTGAAAAAAAAATTCAGTTGACCTACCTTGTTAAATAAAGAATATGTTATTATTATTATTATTATTATTGTTATTATTATTATTATTATTAATAATAATAATAATAATAATAATAATAATAATAAAAATAATAAAAGTAATATTATTATAGCTGCTTAATTAAAATTGTTGGGAACATTGTGAATTAGTACATGGCCTTCTTCTTGCTACCAGCAATATCAGAGGATAAACACAATTCTTTTGGGGCTAAAATGCCGGTAATTGTTTATTGTCACACAGATATGTGCTTGTGCTCTGCTCAGCATTTTCTCCCGGCATGAGAAAATGCCATGGTCACGTTCAGTTGAGAAGACTTTGGAATCCTGAATGTGATCCATTGTTAAGTTGAACAATGTGAATGTGAAACTTTTGAAGCCTCAATAACTACTGGACTTGCGTACATGTGTTTTTTTTTCATCCACCACTTTAATACAAAGTATTCATTCATTCATATTTGAAGTGGTATTTTGACATAAAGGTTTTTGTCAGAAGACATGTGTATCAAGCATTCAAAACGTTACAATTTGTATGATCACCAATATATAGAAGAAATTCAAATGTTTGGGGCATAGATTATTGATAGAGGCTTTAAAAGCCAGTCAGTTATGCGATTTCTCAGTCTTAACATGACTCCGGCTATCAGTGGATGTTTACAGGATGTTTACAAATGCATGTTTCCTTTCTGTTATGTCTTTCAGCTCTTACAGCCCCTGGATTTGGGGCCACCACAACCACAGCCGCTGCACCCACTGGCTTTGGCTTTGGCTCCACCACCACTGGTAAGACTGTCTGGGACAGATACACACAAACACACACACACACACACACACACACACACATTACTAAAATGTCATCTCTTCCACACACACACACGTGTGCACGCAAAGTTAAAGTCTTACGAATGTTTTGTCGTCTGATGATTTGTCAACATTTGCCCCCTGATGAGTTTTGTACAGTGTGTGAACATAATTACACTGCAAAGTCTCTCTCACTCTTACTAACCCCCCTTTCCCTCTCCTCCTTGCTGCCTTGGCTGCAGGATTTGGGGGTCTGGGAGCCGGGAGCGCCCCAGCTGGTGGGTTTAGTAGTTTTGGGGGCTTTGGCTTAAATGCCAATGCTGCGGCTCTCAACTTTAATGCTGGTTGCCTTGGCTCAGCCACCACCACCGGCACTGTTTTCAATTTTGGTAATAGCCTGACTAGCACAGGTACATGTCCCTTTTACAAATAATTCTATCAGTCCCATCTGTGTCTGCAACCACACATACCTTTCCTTTTTTTTTCTCACAGCAGTTGTATGGTGCTCATTTTCTTTATCATTTTTATCCTTTCCTATTACGTATCCTTCCACTAGTCTTTGCATGATACCTGTCAGGGAGGTCGAATCAGTGCATCATTAAGTAGCGTCATCTCTTTTTGCCCCTGAACCCCACCCCCCCAGTCCTGGGTAATGTTGTAAACGTGCAGCGCAACCCCGGGGAGTTTAAATGTATTTTTTCATCTTCCAGATTCCAAACAAGGATCCCCTCCTTTCCCTCTATCCTTGCTCCCTCTGACGGAGTGCTTTGTGTCCCTCAGGTACATTCGGAGGCTTTGGGACAGCAACCACATCAGCGGCGGCGCCCGGGTCCACCTTCAGCTTCAACACTCCCTCCAACACTACAGGTCAGCACACCCATGCTGTTACACATAGCCCCCACTAGATGGTGCTCCCTGTTTAGCCTCTCACACTGGTTTGTGACCACTGTGTGGTACAGATTTGAAGTATCCCTATTCTTACCAAAAGCAAAAGCATGGTCTTGAAAAGTAATTTCTGAAATCTGAAATAATTTTTTATTTTATTTATTTAAATGTTTAAATCCAGCGTCATCTGCTTTGTTTGTCTAATCTGGCATGCCGTTCTGTGCATGTGTTTGAAGGAGGGCTCTTTGGCAACACCCAGAACAAGGGCTTTGGCTTTTCCTCTGCCCTGGGCGCTGGCACGGCCACCGGAGCCACCGGCTTTGGAACGGGCCTGGGGACCTCCAGCCTGGGCGGCTTCGGAGGCTTCAATGTCCAGCCAGGCCAGCAGCAGCAGCAAGGTGAGAGGTCTACAGGCACACTGCAGTTCCTGGGTAGATGGGGGCTGCTGTTAAACATGTCTCCTGTCCACACTGCTAGAATGCCATCTAGACCAGGGTTATAAAGCCACATTGTAACAGGGTTAAAAGGCCACATTTAAACGTGGTTTTGGTGCCACAGTTAAACTAGGGTTACAAAGCCACATTTAAACAGGGTTATAAAGCCACATTTAAACAGAGTTAAAAAGCCACATTTAAACAGGGTTTTGATGCCACGGTTAAACTAGGGTTACAAAGCCACATTTAAACTAGGGTTACAAAGCCACATTTAAACAGGGTTTTGATGCCACAGCTAGACCAGTGGTTTGACCAACACTGCGCCCGGTTGTCCAGGAGGTCTATTCGGTCAGCAGCAGCAGCAGCAGGCCCAGCCCTCCCAACTGTACCAGCAGGTCAACGCCCTGTCGGCACCAATTTTGTTGGGGGACGAGCGCGACGCCATCCTGGCCAAGTGGAACCAACTGCAAGCCTACTGGGGCACGGGGAAGGGCTACTACAGCAACAACACGGCCCCTGTGGACTTCACCCTGGAGAACCCCTTCTGCCGTTTCAAGGTGGGTCACACAGTGGGGAAATCCCCGGTAGGAAATAGATCCTGTCTAAACTGATGTTGTAGGAGTCTATTGGAGCCACTATATGCTGGTAGAGAGCATCGCCCCATTGCAGTGGGTGTCTGTACTCCCTGCCGTGTAAGACCTAACGGATAGGAGCTAGGATTTACCCACTTCTCTGTGCCCAGCTGAACACTCGTCTCTCCCTCCCCTCACCCTCCAGGCCGTGGGGGTCAGCTGCGTCCCCTTTCTCCCCTGCTCCCCCGTGGCCTCTACTAAACCCTCTCTGCCTCTGCCCTGTCGTTCTCTCCCCTCCCACAGGCGGTGGGCTACAGCTGCGTCCCCGGCAGCAAGGAGGAGGACGGCCTGGTGGCCCTGGCCCTCAACAAGAAGGAGGCGGAGGTGCGGGCTCAGCAGCAGCAGCTGGTGGAGTCCCTCCACAAGGTGCTGGGCTCCAACCCCACGCTGAGCGTCAATGTGGAGGGGGTCAAGGCCCTACCCGACGACCAGTTGAGTAGCGCCGCGCCCCGGGGCCTCCCAGACACGCCGGGACCCGGCTGTGTGTTCCTTTTCAGTGCTGAGCTCTGAGCACCAGGGACAGAAGACAGCACACCGCCAGAGGCAGGAGACTCTGACCAGCAGAACGTGCGGTTATTTCAGTGTTAGGTTTTACACAGATGATGCTCCAGGTGAACCGCCATCTTATGCGTGGTGTACAGGCCCGCATCAGACGGGTCTAAAAGTCCATTGTCAACGGCGTTGCAAGGCCTTAAAGCCTTCCTTGGAGGTGGATTTTGTTTTGATGTATATTTAGCTTGAATACTAACAGTAAAATGTGTCCAATGTGTGTGTGATGACGTGGGACCAGGGTAGAGTAATATGAAGGTGAACTTTCAAAGCGATGTTGATACGTCTACAACGTATGTGTCTCTCCCTCTCTCTCCCGTCAGGACGGAGGTGGTGATCTACGTGGTGGAGCGCTCGCCCAGCGGCACGTCCAAGAGGATCCCGGCCACCACGCTGTTTGGCTTCGTGGAGCAGGCCAACGTCAAGGCCCAGCTGGCCCAGCTCGGGGTGCTCATGTCGGTGGCACGCACCGAGCTCTCCCCGGCCCAGCTCAAGCAGCTGCTGCAGAGCGCGCCCGCCGGTACGGAGAGGGGGGGGGGGGGTTCTGTCCTCGTGTTCTCTGTCCTGACTGTTGTGGGAGAGGAGAGGAGGGCTTTTGGCTCGGCGGGAAAGTGCAGGGCTTGGTTGTGGAACGTGGCCCCGTGGCTAACGCTCTGCTCTCTTCCCCCCAGGTGTGGATCCTATCATCTGGGAGCAGGCCAAGGTGGATAACCCTGACCCTGACAAGTACGTTATTTATTCAACACGCCGCAAAACGGCGAGAACCAAGGGGCTACTGTGCAAAACAAAGGCTAGTCATCTTCTCAACGTTGTATTGGGATCCAGTGAGGATGTGTCGATGGTGTTTCCTCTGTGCCCTTGTTCTCGTCTTGGTACACTGTGCATGGGGGTCTGAGCGACCTGATGTGTCTCTGCAGGCTGATCCCAGTACCCATGGTGGGCTTCAAGGAGCTGCTTCGCAGACTGAAGATCCAGGACCAGATGACCAAGCAGCATCAGACCAGAGTGGACGTGAGGACAGCTGCCGCCCGACACACACACACACACACACACACACACACATTCACACCATATGATAAAACCCTGCTGACTCAGGCTAACGCCACCCGATTGGCGCTACAAGTGACCTAAGAAAATATGTAATGATATAGATACTTCAGTGAAGCACTACTGTGAAGTCACCCTCCTCCTCCTCGTCCCTGTCACCCCACAGATCATCTCCAGTGACATCAGTGAGCTGCAGAAGAACCAGGCCACCACGGTGGCTAAGATCGCCCAGTACAAGAGGAAGCTGATGGACCTGTCCCACAGAGTGCTGCAGGTACAGGCCTCACACAGGGACCTACCCTGCTCCTGGAAGGGCTTCTGGACCCTGCTCCTGGAAGGGCTTCTGGACCTAGCCCAGTCCACAGTGAATTATCAGTGTCAGTCAAGTGTCTGACACATGTGTGACAGTGTGTTTCTTTCTTTGTGTTTCTATTTGTCTTTTCTTCTTCTTTTCTCTCTCCCCTTTGTTGTCTCCTTCTTTGCTCTCTTTCTCTCCCTGTTCTTTCCATTCTCCTTTGCCCTCTGCCTCTTCGTG
>JAVQIZ010160476.1:7500-11956 GCA_036023535.2 Galaxias brevipinnis
TGCATCTCTCCCCTGCGCCGTGTGGTCCACTAGCCTGAAGGCCTCCATGAACTCGTTGATGTCTATGCTGCCGTCTTTGTTAAAGTCGATGCTGAGAGCCAGGTCTGCGATAGCCTCGTCGCTGATCTCCGTCTGCAGGTGGGTGCTCAGCAGCTTCCACGTCTGACGGAACTCCTCGAACGAGAGCAGGCCTGGGTTGGGGGAGTGGGGAGTGCGGGTTGGTGATTCAATGCGGTGGTGGTTGGACCAGCTCATCTCTATATTCGTATTTATGCAGATAAAATCTGTTTGGCAATTTTGCCTACTTTACAATCTCCACCAGTTACTTTCTTTTTATCGTTCTAAACATTTAGGCTGAGATGCAAAGTCTCCAGTGGGAAACAGTTCAAGACCACTAAAGTGAAATATAACAATTTAGTAAGTTGGCAGCTTTGTTAATTACTCTTCTGAGTCTTCAAAAGTAAACAATGGTGAGCTTAAACCAACACGCCATCTGGTTATCTCTTACTACATAAACCCCTTATTAATAAGCTGGCTCCATATTTGGGGTTCTCAGACTGATCGGAGTGGCTTGGGAAAGGGAGGGGGCTGTGGATAGGCAGGGATAGAAGATGTGGGTCAAGCTGCTTACTTACCAGAGTGATCTGTGTCTATTATCCTAAAGATGGTTTCCAGGTTGGAGTGGTGCTTGTACATGGTCTCCAGTAGACTGGCATTGGGCAGCTGTCACAGAGAGACAAAGAAACGAGTCGAATCAAATTTTTTCTCTCGATTATTAGTATTAGGAAGACTGCATAAAAAGCTGACCTCCGCATTAGGCTCGGTGATGAGGTGCTCTCTGAACCAGCCCTGGTAGTCCAGCAGGCCATCCTCTGTGGTGCAGCTGACCAGCTGGGAGCGCAGCACCCTCCAGGGCAGGCTGAGGCGCATCACCCCCTCCAGGGCACTCGCCCAGTGCTTCAGGGAGATCAGGCCTGAGAAACCGGAGAGATAGAGCAACGGGGGAGGCCAAGAGAGGGAGAGGTGTGGACACAGGAAGAGAAGCGTGGGAAAGTACAGTCACAGAATACCATAACTGTGGTTTGCTAAAGGAACTTGAAGTTATATGTTTCTGCCGCTGCCACCAGAGGGTGTTGAATCATGGAGGGGACACAGTTTATTCCCCACGCAGTTACTTCTCATCTCACATCTCTATTCAGACAGCTGTCGAGTTACTTGGTTTACTGGCAGTACCTGTGCTGTGTGGGTCGTGTTCCTGGAAGGCACTGATGAGCTCTGACTTATGAGCAAAGAGCTGTTCTCTCAGTGCCCTAAGAGCAGAGCGCTCTGTCTGCCCAACTCTAGGAACACAAAGAAAACACTAGTACAGACCATGCCGTGAAAAACTGAGACGGTCTCTTTATCCGTTATTCCCATGACGGCGTTTATGTTGCTCTGTTTCTAGCTTAAAGATGGAAACGGGGGCCGAGTGTCGAGTTCCGTGTGTGCGTGTTTTACTTTTGTCTAAGGGAGAGCTCGCGGCTGGTACTGCTGGCTTGGTACTGGATGAAGTGAGGGACCAGATCCGGTCCTAGTCGGATGTAGGCACCTCGGTTACTGCCCACCTCGTATTTTTTTGACGCTGTGAATATAGTCAGTACCTGCCCCCCCCCCCCCCCACACACACACACACACACACACAGGAGAGGGAGAACAACAAGTCAAACTTTCATCTTAACTTGCACGTGTATGTTTTTTATGCTACCTGCACACCTTGTGTTGATAAATTATGAACAGATATATATAGTTTTTTATGCGGAATTATATGAAAATTGCTCCATTTACCAAACACGGAATACATATTTCACAAGTGCTATGTGGCGGGCCACACTGAGAAGCTTGGTGGTGTCCTGCTCCCCGGTCAACCAACCTTGCGGTTGTGGCAGAACTCGTAGCCCTCCTGCTTGCACTCGTGGGAGCGGATGAGCAGCTGGAGGCGGTGTCTGCTCAGGACCTGCTCTGTGATGTCGGGCCCCCAGTAGCAGCCGCCGCCGCGGACCAGGTTGGGGACACAGCCGTCCTGGGTCATAGGGTCGCTCCACAGCACATCCACAATCTGGTAGAACAGAGACGTGGAGATAGGCCCCAAAGTCTGGTTTGGTCATATAGTTTTGTGTGATCCATACTGGAACCTGACCTCGCTTCTATTGATATGTTGTATCATTTTCCACACCACATGGCGTATATGCCACACACGCTATGTTTTTTCATCGCTAGACTTTGACCTGTGACCTCCCAACATTTAGAACAGACCTCATGGAACAAGCCTCCCAGGCCATTTCATGAAACCTGCTGTTTATTTATAACTGACTTAAAAGTTGTATCAGTTCAAATGTGCCTAGTTGTCCTTTCCCAGTAAGGGCACATCCTTATAATTTCCTCTGTCACCTGTTTCCACTCATCTCCGTCCGTCGCCAGCGCCTCGCCAGAGTCCGTGTCGGACGCCCCGGAGCTCCGCAGGTCCCCATGGGACTGCCTCAAGCCGGCCTGGCGGCGCCTCTCCTTCAGCTCCTCGTCCACAGAGAAACTGGCCTGCCTGCTGAAGCTGTCCTGGAGGGAGCACCTCTGGACCCCCTGCCTGCCGCCTGTGGCGGGGTCCACCGCTGCGTCCGTCTGTTGACTTGTTTTGGCGCCAGGCCTTTTAGGGGGCCTGAGAGCGGAGACGTACTATCCAAATGGAAGCAGGCACACACACACACACACGCTTTTTTAAAGAGACATTATTAAGCGGTTGATTTTCTGTGAAAAACTGTCTGTGGAGAGGTCGTCTTACTTTGTGCCTGTCGACACTGGCAAGGATGCGGAGGTCTGTGTCGTCTGAAATGCCTCCATGTAGAACCAGCACCTTGCCATCGATCACCGAGGCCAGGGGCAACCAGCTAAAGATCTTCTGGACAAGTTTCAGGATCTTCTTGCCGTGAACCTTCAGATCAAAACCAATCAACTTACCAATGGTAAGACAATGATAATTTGACTGTGGTCGAGAGTGCCATAAACACTGCTGAAGTCCATTCAGCAAGGTAAGCCCCATCCCCTTTACACATACACACACCCAGACACACACACACACCCAGACACACACACACACACACACATACACACATACACACCTCTCTCTACAGAGGTCTTAGTGTGTCAGTGTGCTCTGGCTGTGTAAATGTTGACTTGGTGTCTCTTTATGTTGGCAGATTATTATTACCTGTTTATTTTGTGGAGTAAGCTAGATTAAACAAAATGGGTTTTTTTGTATAAATTGGCAAAAAGAATTGCCGGTATCATAGAAAGAGGGTACGTGAGACCTACCCTGTACTTGCCCAGCACTTCCTTGGTGAACCCATATCTGGACAGAGTTAGGAAAAGGTTGTTCAGATCAAACGTATGAACGTAAACAACGGTTCTCCGTGTCGTATAGATGTACATCACAAATATGATGTAAAGGTAATCCCCAGTCACTGTGATAACTGAATGTTGCTCACATGAGGCCCACCTCAGATTGACAATGTGATCCTCATGATTTCCTCGGTTCAGGTAGACGTCATTTGGATAGACCAGCAGGAAGGCAAACAGAATCAGGAGGATCTCCAGGGAATGTTTGCCACGGTCCACAAAGTCTCCGTTGAACAGGTATGGCCTCTCAGTTGAGGGCATGCCATTCTGGTTAGGGCGAAGGAATGGTTTGACAGCTAGATGTTCTTTTCCGTAAATGAAATGCTTATTTCATCTTGCGGTGAGATGCAGTGTTATTTCAGTGTGTAAGCAATGCAGCATTATGGTTGAGTAAATTACATAATTATAATAAACAAAAAAAACTGCTTTCTGTATCAACCGGGGAGGAGGAACTGCAGTTATATACAGAAAGGACATTAGAATCACTACCATCTCCCTCCCACACATCCACACATTCGAATACACTGTTTTTAAACTGTCTGGTTCCACTCCCTTAGTCACTACTGTCATCTACCGCCCCCCTAAGCCAAACCCCTCCTTCCTCTCTGATTTTACAGATTTCCTTACCCAGCTTTGTGCCATCTCACCTTCCATCCTCCTCCTCGGCGACTTCAACTTCCACATTGATAACTCTGACTCCAAACCTGCAGCTGATTTTCTGGACCTTCTTAACTGCTTCAACATCACCCAACATGTCAATTTCCCCACCCACACCCACGGTCACATCCTGGATCTGGTCTGCACTACTGGTCTCACAATCCCCAAACTCTCCAGCCACAACCTCCATATATCTGACCACCTGGCAATCACACTGGACATTGACATCCCTCTTCCCATCCCTAAAAACAAACGCACAATCTCATTCCGTAACCTCAAATCCATTTCCCCCTCTGCTCTTTCAGCCTCCCTTTCTACCAAACTGTCAACCTCCCCTCCCCCACCGTCTGACAACCCCACTAACCTTGTCACT
>JAVQIZ010160488.1:0-12500 GCA_036023535.2 Galaxias brevipinnis
AACATCTTCTGGACATGGCGAAACCAAAAACTTACAGGCCTCCGCTATGACTGGCTCTGTTTGAGGGCGTGCCAAACAAGCCGGTAGGTGGGCATTATGCAAATGTGTGACATAGTGACGTCGATATGTTACGGAAGTAAACGCTGGACTACAAACGAGGCGTTTCAGTCAGTTCAAGAATAGTGTTTTCTGTGAGAGAAATTAGCACCCTTTGTTGTGGACTATGGGCTTTGTAACTTTTCAGAGCTTTCACATGCACAAAAAGCTATATAACCTACCAAAGGAAAGGGAAAAACCGAAAAAGCATAATAGGGCCCGTTTAATATGTTACCAGCACGTTAAAAAAACGTAATGTGAACAAGTGCTTTTAACATAGTTGTCTGTGAGCGTTTTTGCTTCATTTCACAGGAGGAATCTGTACAAATCTAGGGCTATGGTCGAATTCTCTATTTTGCTTAGAAAGGTTCCTAACTGGGTGAAATGACCCGGAAGTATCTAAGCGGCAGCCATGATAAGTTCTGGTCGAATTCTCTTAAGTGCTAAGGAAAGGTGCTTCAATGCTTCCCAACTTGTGTACTTTTAGGATACACTGGACCATCTTTTATGAAAGGAAAGAAGCAAATGCCGCCCCACAATTCCTTGTGGCAACAATACTTAAAGCGACGCCATTCATGCGTCATCACGCATCACATAATAATAACTGAATGAAACGGAGAGGAGAGGAAGAGAAAAAATGGACCTGAGTGATAAGTTGGATGTAGTGGGGGGCATGGTAACGACACCAGTGTGAGAACGGGACATAGAGAACAGAGGATAGAGGTAGAGACATAAGTCTGATGGCTACTGGAGGAGGGGAAGAGAGAGCAACTAAGGTCAAGGGATGGGTGGCAGGGAGGAGGGGGGGCTTATGCAAACAGACACAGCTGGATCTGAGTATGCCCTGATTTTCCCCATGAGCTCTACATAGCTAACTGCACACGCACAGCCACCCACCAGCCTACACACACACACACACACACACACAAGGACAAACAAACTTTGCAACAGTGCACACGATAGATGTCTGGTTATATGGCTGTATTTGAAGTGACACACACATTCAAATACTCACGTATTGTGGAAATCATCATTCATACAAACATTTGTTTTGTTTTTCATATTTATTCACATTTGAGGTGGTCTATACATTCTATTATTCCATGGAATGAGCCACACTCTCACCTCACCATGGAGACATGAGATTGAAACCAATGCTAGTAAAATCATCAGAATAATATTAATAATAACAAAAGCAGCATCCGGTTTAAAAAAAGCCACGAAATCGCAGCTGTCGTTCTCATTGCATTATCATTTCATACGATATCTACCTGAACATATCCATCATAACCATCAATTGAAAAGAAAAGGACCTCCTAGCACATGATAAATAAACATAGTCATCAATAACAACATAATCATAATCATCCTGTCGTCATAATCAGAATCAGACCACACACAATAAAATATATGGTGTGAACTCAAGTTTTAAAAAGTGACTCAAGCTTTCTTTAAAGACAAAAAAACAAAACATGATTGGGCTGTATGTTTGCTATTGTGTGTTTGTGTTTGTGATCTGTGGTTGATTGTGAGTGTGTGTGGTTGTGTGTAATATCTATTACCCACACGTCTAAGCCCTTCCTGTAGACATTCTGCTGTAACAGCCACAGTAGTGTACTACAGCCTTCCCATAGAACCATTATTACTAGATCATAGATATAACAACTAGATATAGTTGTCGTATATATATCCATATTGGTCTGTTTAGGAGACCAGACCAGCGGGCTCTAGGGCCAAACACAAACAGCTCCGTTGTTGTTTAGTAACCAGCCCTGAAGAGAGAGGTGCCTGGCCTGCACCAGGGGAGCGTCCAGTAGCAGTGACACGGTTATTATCTATTTAATAAAGGCCTCCGTGGGGGTTGATAGTAGTAGTGTGCTTTTTGAGCGCAGTTTGCCCACTGGCCACAAGGCGGGGTGAGTTTTGTCAACATCGCCGGAAACTATACACCATTCCGTCTAAGAGTAAAATACAAGCCTCTTCGCCTACAGCGCCAACGTCAACAGCACTCCATAATTTATCAAGCTCAAAATGGATCAGCAAAAAAAACAAACATAAAAAACACCCAAAAATCAAGTATCCTCCATCTCTTTAAAAAGCTTTATGAGTGTCCATCTTTCCCCCCGACCGTCTGTCTATCCCTCCATCACTATCGTAGAGCTACAGTGCTCCGAGTGTAAACATTGCGCTCCGTGGGGAACCATTATCCGACGTCACTCTCTCGTCCTCTTTTGGTCCTTCACTTCATCGTCGTGTCTCTCTGTCTCTAGCCGAACGGCTGGCACGTCGGTACCATGGGTTTGCCGGGTCCACGGGTCATTGGTACTGGAGGTAATTCTTGAGGGTCTGGGGCAGAGGGAGGTTCTCGATCTCCTGCAGTCGCTCTCGACCCAGCGCTAGGCGGGTGGCGCGCCGACACAGGTCCATCAGGGGAAGGGGCTCGGCTGGAGGAGGGAAGAGGAGAGGGAGGACGAAGGAGAGAGGGAGGACGAGAGAAACGTTAATTCATTACATCCAATCAGTAAAACTCACCGCAGATTATATAATGCACACTTATAATGTGTGTGCGAGCAGATGTATAAGTGAATCCATGACTTTGAGCAAGCAGTGTAGTTATTCAATTATGCACTGGTTCTGATGCTGATCAGAGCATATATTGTGTAACCACTACCACATCCCTTCTGCAAGAGAGAGATAAAGAGGAAAGAACAGAGACAGAGGGAACAACAGTGTACGTGTGTGTGTGTGTGTAATCTAACCCTCAAACGCTCGCCAGCTGACGCAAATCTTTAAATATTTAATTTCACCTTTAGCTACTGCCTACTCTGTTACGAACACACACACACACACACACACACACACACACACACACACACACACACACACTCACTCCTCTAGTATATCACAAGTGCACAATTTCCTCTCTGCCCTTCATTTTGGTTCCCCATTCAAGCCCCGTCCCATGGACCCATACATCTATATTGGGCCCAGTACCACCGAACAGACGCCCTCAACAAGCATCGACCCCTGCTTCCTCAGCACTCTCCTCCAGCCTCCCAAATTCACGTTGTTAACTTTGGTTCGCTCCGTATTTTCAAACTTCTCTGGGGGCTAGTTCTAGGAGAGGGGTTGGCTCCAACCGGAAACTCCTGTATTTCCACTACATTTCGAGCACCTCGGGATGCAAACCCAGATCTTCCACGCCGCCCCCCTCACCCACCAAACGGTAACAATGTCAAACAACCCTACTTTGCCCATTAACTCGCTCTCAACACGGCGTTGGTATGGCTCATTCATTTACCCTCCTAAATAACAAGCGTAATTGCATCACATGGCTGAGTGGCGGGGCGGGGCGCTGAACCTGGTGACCCTCCGAGCGGCGTACCCAGCAACCTGCCAATCCACCAAACAGAGCGCTCAGCTCCAAGACAGTCCGCTGGGGCACGGGGCAGAGATGGAGGATCATTCATCCAGATGGTAGGTGAGAGAGAGAG
The DNA here is from genome assembly GCA_036023535.2 of Galaxias brevipinnis. NCBI lineage: Eukaryota > Metazoa > Chordata > Actinopteri > Galaxiiformes > Galaxiidae > Galaxias > Galaxias brevipinnis. The sequence continues at coordinate 3,591 of JAVQIZ010160488.1, forward strand.
GGAGGGAGAGGGAGAGAGAGGGAGAGAGGGACACAGACCGAGGATAGAGGGGAGAGAAAACAGTGTTACAAGCCGACCGGGAAAAAAAAGTGAAATAGAAAACCGAGGTGAGAAAAAAAAGAAGAAAGTAAAAAGACAGACAGACAATCTCACCACCCTTTTATGGCGTTGCTTTTGCCACCTCGCTCTGACATGTAGTCCGAGAGACGACGCAGTCACTCAGAAAGAGGCTGACCTATTGACAGAGCCAGTCTGTCAACTGTCGCTGCAGTTTAACAACAACAACAAATATATGAACAAAAACTCCCCATCGCCATGACGTCATCATCATCAGGTCCAAGTTGCGCCACCTAGCAACGCCTCGCTACCTCAAGGTTACTCCAGCACACCACAAACTTATGTGTCCGACTGTCTGTCCCTGCCAGCTCACTCACTCACTCCCCCACCCACACCCCCACTCACTCACTCACCCACCCACACCCCCACTCACTCACTCAAAAGCTTTGCATTACATAACCCTAATATCCATCGCATAATCAGCATAATAACACCATAATGCATGATAATTACACAAGTGGCACTTGACCCAAAGCAGCATGCAAAAGCACAGCACTGTGAGAGTGGGATCGACTGAGGCTGTGATGCAGCATTAGCTGGATGATCAGCGTAATGCGCGTTTGACCTTTAGGCTTACGGGCGACGCTAAATTTGAAGGCAGAGACGCATTAAAAAAAACAACAGGTAATGCGACTCTGCCTTGAGGGTGAGAGAGAAAAACGAGCGATGGAAAAGATGCTGAGAAGCGTGTGAGTGTGTGTTTGTGGGGGTGGAAGTGTGAGGTGGATTCCACACTGAAGGAACAGCAGAGAGACAGTTTTCCTGATGGCACAAAGCAACCGGCTAGAGAAGTGCCCAAACAGCGGAGCTCAGAATCCAGCTTGGTGCAGCATATGAAAGACTCCCCTGTTCTACATAACAACTTTGCTTGTGAAGACTGGGATCTACATAATGAATTCAGACAGATAATACTGGTTGTTTATTAGTTGCTGTGTCCAAAGAGATACCAATTAGACACTCTGAATACATACAGTAGGAAAGTCGGGAAAGTATAATTGTAAGTGTAATTTGCGTAGATACACTCACACACACACACACACACACACACACACACACACACACACAAAGCGAGAGCTGGAAAAACAGGTGAAGAGAGAGAGAAAGACAAAGAGAGGGGGAAAGCAAGACAGAGAAAGGCAGAGGGAAGGGAATGAGGAAATAGAGATTGAGACGGAGCAGAGAAGGAATGTCGTGCTTTCTTTCACATTTACAGCTCTTTGTTAGAAGCAAAGCTAAAATACCAGAGGAATAAGGTCACATGTATCATAACCAGCTCCTTTTTGATGGCGTGTATGACTGCTGAAATCCATGTTTAGTTGAGGTGAGGATGAAACCTAGACATTTGTCTAACTGTATCGGAGAGTCATGGTTCAAATTCCCCCTCTGGTGTCCTCTGTCAGTCAGTCTGTCAGTCTGTCTGTCTATGACTCAGAGTAGAATTGCACTCTCCTTCTTCTATGTCACACAAACACGTGGTTCATTAGCCACTATTTTTTATATTTTTGTGACCCACAGGATACAACTATTTTAGGGTTTGAGTTAAGGGTGAGACAGATTGGAGTTTGAACACAGTAATTATTACTGCTGAAGTCATTTCTAAAGTTAGTATGAAAAAAGCTCTAGGACTCTGTAACTCTGTGTGTGTGTGTGTGTGTGTGTGTGTGTGTGTGTGTGTATGTGTCATAGCAGCACCCTCTTTGTACCAAATCCAATTATTCTGAGCGTGTTCAAAGGTTCTTAATCCACTGTAACACAGAGACATACAGGCGGCTTCCAGAGAGCTCAAAGACGGAGGGAGACACCGCTGGATATCCAAGTTGTCCGCCCCACCCCTCTCTGTCTATCTATCACTCTCTCTCTCTCTCTCTCCCTCCCTCCCCCTCTCCCTCTCCACATTCAGACATGATATGAATAATGCATGAGGCAGTGAAGAGAATACTAAACTGAAACCTTGATACGTCATTTGAATGTGAGTAAATATATTGTAATCCATTCATTACAGTACGATAGGCCCCTTTGATAAATACACAGTAGCAGTGCTCTGGGAACTGTATAGGATTACAGAGTTAAAGGATTAGAGTTCAGACAGATTTAGGGGAAAAACACTGGTTTTCTCACTACCCACTTACTGTAATCATAAGTACTGGTAATATAATGAATGATAAGTCACAGCCATTACTGTACTTACTAGACCTCTAACTCTAGCTCACAGGTAGAAAAGCCAGAGCATTATACAGCGGATTATCAATACTAATTATAATCATTAGGAGGGGTTATGACTCACACTGCGTTCTCTGTCCTCCATCTATCAGCAACAGTAAAAACATGAATACAAAATGGTGCGCTAAGTGGGAATGGATGGTTAGCTAATGGAGGAGAAGAGGTTAAGCAGGAGCTAGCAGCTAGCTAGCCTTTAATACGAGAAGGCATATCAAGGATCCCAGCCGTTTCCTTTGATAAGGTGGACATGTTGGATGGGTCCAGCATCAGCACTCTATTTAATTGTCACTCCTGATGATCCAAAAGGTGAAGACCTGCAGCCTGTGCTCTGGTCACGGTGAAATGTGCCGGCGAACACACATACGTGACAAGTCACTACTAATGAAAGGTAATAGATGGGCAAGGCCCTGTTGGATTTATAGTCCAGGAGGAGGAATGGAGGGATAGAGGGACAGAGTAATAGAGGGACGGATGGATGAAAGAACAGAGCGATGGATGGAAGGACGGGCGGACGGACGGGGACGAACGGGGACGGGGGTGAAACTGCATAGTCAGCATGGCCATTAAAATGGATTTGAGAGGAAAGGCGGATTGATGGAGATGAAAGAGAGGGCAGACAGAGAGACAGTTTGAGAGCGAGTGAGAACTAAAAAGAGATGTAGAGCAAACGAGACAGTGATTGAGATAGAAGGGAGGGAGAGGTACTGACAAAAGTGAGAAGGTGGCCGAGGGCAGAATAATTGCCTGATGGACATTAGGAGAAGTCCATAAAAACAGGGGAAAATGCATACGAGATTGAAAAGAAAAAAAAGAAAAGAAAAATAGATAAACAGATGATGTGGTTTTAATGAGGCCACGTTGGAGGCTGAAAAGAGGAAATGAAGACAGAGAAAGAGGAGAGAAGAGTAAGAGACGCACCCCTCGAAAAACTGACAGAAAAAGAAAGGTTTAGAGAGAGAGAGAGAGAGAGAGAAAGCGAGAGAGAGACACCAAAATAACACAGCAGCATCCCCAAAGTGAAGGAAACGAGAGCGTGGTACCTGGAAAAAGACGAGAGAGGGGGACAGAATGAGGGAGAAGTTCAGCGGATGTCGTCCACACAGCAGCTGAGTAATGCTCTCTGTGGGCCTCAACACAACATACAATGTGGAAGACTCAGGGACACAGGATCCCTCCTCTTCTCCTCTTTTCACGTCGCTTATCTCCTCCTCTCCTCTTCCCTCACTCCTTCCGTCCTCTATACATTTTCAATAATAGAGCAGCCTTCCAACTGTTCTCTGTAATGTGCAATGTGGCTCATCTCTCGTCCACCCCGCCCGCCCCCCCCCCCACTTCATCCCTTACTCCTGTCCTCCTCTGATCCCCCTCTCCCACGCTATCTCCTCTACAAGGTCACAGTACTGTTTCATCTGCTGTTCTGTCCAATTGGGTCTCTGCCGTGAGACTGATGCGTTGTACAGCGAGGCCCTGTGGACTAGCACGCACACGCACACACACACACACACACACACACACACACACACACATACACGCTCGCCTGGAGGGAGCAAATCAGCAATTAGTGTTGAAAATTGCCCGGTTCTATAATGGCAACCTCTGCAAGATCTCATACTTTCGAAGTCAATACATGTTTACCCAATAGATTGCTTATTGATGCAATGCCCTACTCTGCACAGTTCTCTCTGGCTGGTGGTTAGCTGGTTTATTAGCTGTTTGCTTGTCTTTTGTAAAGTTTTTATCTCAGGATCTTCTCATCGTTTTTAGCACAAGGATTGTTAAAAATATAGTTTTTTGTATATAAATGCTTTCCTAGGTATTTGCTTTCTAGTTTTTTTTTAAAAGGTTTGTTGCTTATCTCATCTTAAGACTAATAAAGGTCCTTCAGGAGCTCATTTTCATGTTTGAGCTCTGAGATCGTTGGTGCCAAAGTGGATAATAATGTGACTCTGGGACCCCAGCTGCTCCTTTGAAAGCAGCAAAATCAACAAATGAGAAGGACTACCTCAGCCTTGTGTCTGTTGGCCTTTGGTGCAGCTTGAGAAGGCCTGGTAGTGGAGGGTGTGTTGACTAGTTGGGAGATGGAGGGTGTGGGTTGAGTGGGTGGGTCAGGTTTAGTTTGGGTGGGTGGACAAGGTGTGTTCCGCGTGGGGCTGACTGTGGTGTGGAAGTGGTTGGAGAGGGTGGAGTTAAGCTGCTCTACCAGACTCTGCACTGATCTGTCTCTCTCCTGCAGGTGCTCATTTAAGGTGATCAACTCTTTTCTCATGTTCTGTCCATCTTCCTTTGGTTCTGTTAATTCCTTCTGGAATGTTAATGCTATATTTGATTTGCAGCATCCTCTCTCCTTCTGTAGTTTGTTCATCTCTATCCTCAGTGATGCTATCTCTTTACCTTTTCTTCTGTTTCTGTTCTATGTCTTTCTTGTGAGGATTTTACGTCACTTGAATTATTTTCTCCTGACTTTTGATTGAGTTCTGTGACCCTATCTCCAGTGTTGTAAACTTATCCAACAGGGCTGTAAAGCACTTCTGGTCTTGCTCTATTATTATGGGTCCATCATCCTTAGCTGTAGTGTTGTCATAAGGGGTACTGTCTGTCTCTTTCCTCGTAGCTATTGTAGAGGAGGACCTCATTCGCTCCACTCTATCGATAATAATAGGGAAGTCCTTCTCTAATTGTTTAAAATTGCCTTGTGTTAGAACTTTCCTGTTTTATGTAGATTTACTGTTGTAATGGCATAGTTCTCCCCATCACCTAAAAGCAACCTGCAGCCTTTTCCAAAACCTTTTTTTACACAGGGGTAAAAATCTATCATGGCAGATTGCCATGCCAAAGGCTGTTCAGTTTAGAACATTAGGTCACATGCTTCTCCAGCCTGACTGCCAGTTCTATACAAATCAGCAAAGTTTCTGGACTCTGGACTTTCTGGTTTCTGGACTCTCCTTAAGAAGCGTTTCTTTATACTGCTTCCTTGCGTTGTAATTTTTTTTACTTTTTACTGTAGGATACTGTATTTGAATAACCTCCACACAGATAGTGAGCTTTTCCATATTTGGAACCAGATCAGCAGAGTGGGGAATGGGCTTCTCTAAACTCATTGGCTGCATTCTCTCAAATATTCAAATGAGTCTCTTCTCATTGGATGCAAAATGTATACTGAAGATGCTATGAGATGATGCAGTTTTTGTTTTCTTGTTGCTCAAAGTAGCTCTAATTAGCACTATATTTTTAACATTATTTCAAGTTGAGAGCCAAATAAAAGTTATTGAATTAGTTCTTTTTGTAGGTTTTGGTCTTAAGCACCTCAGAGTTTCCTCACATAGATGTTTGTCAAATTTTTTCCCTCAGTGTCTCTTTTGGTTGCTGGCTGGTGGTTAGCTGGTTTATTAGCTGTTTGCTTGTCTTTTGTAATGTTTTTACCTCAGGATCTTAGATGCACAGTGATTGTTAAAAATCTAGATCTCATCTGAAGACAAATAAAGGTCATTCAGGGGCTCATTTTCATCTCTTTCTCTCTCTCTCTCTCTCTCTCTCTCTGATATGTCTGGTGTGTCACACAGCTACCATAATTCTCTCTGCACAGCGCTGGACTCAATGTGTCCTCCACCTACACTCTCCCTGCAGGGAATGTCACCAGACACCTGATAGAAGCCCCCCAGTTCCCTGTCCCAACACAAACACACACACACACACACACACCCTTTGGGGAGCACATATGTACTCCTGCTGCTACACAAACACACACTGAAATACACACACCCTTTGGGGAGCGCATATGTATGCCTGTTCATACACAAACACACACACAGGCAACTGTGTGCATGCACACTGAGCAAAAAGCAAGCAACTGATCCACACAAATATGCATACCCAGTTATACACACACACACACACACACACACACACACCCTCAGGCAAAAAAAAAATCTGGTTCAGTTAATATTTGACCAGCTTCCCTGTTACGCCACTGGCATGTTTACAGAGGCAAGCAGAAGCTTTGAGCTCAAACAGACAAACAGTCCCCATCCTTCCCTGAATGATGGGCTCAGTGATAATCCAGCGTACCGCACGCACACACTGGGACGGGCCGCCGCCACCAACCGCCGATCTTTACAAATATATTCATGGCAGTGAAACGCTTTGGTTTAGGGAGTCCACGCGGTAACCGCGGGCGACACGCTGTACGCAAGAAAATGACTTCAATCGTTTACTTTGACCTTTAAAGAATGAATACATTTTATTATGTTGTTTTCAAAACCGTCTCGGAATCTATACAGTGCTGGACCGTGGCGTAGCGAGCCTCCGTGGACTTTAATAATGAAAAACATTTCCATGCCTCACCACTCAACCAAACTAATCTATTCACCCAACAGGATTCCCCTATGCCGGAGACATGTTGAGGAAAAAGAGGCTAACTGCTTCAGCGTGAGAAATTAAAGTTCCTCATCTTCGTCAGTTCATATGGGTTTCTTCCATGTTCTCTGCCACCCACTAATATGTCTGGCAGTTATCAGCCTATGTATACATACTGGCATTATGGTCAGGAAAATGTCCAAAGGAACCAGGTGAAGAGAAGTAAGCCACGGAGCACTTTGGCGGTATACAGAGAGCCGTGACACAGCGATACAGGTAGGGAGTGAGAGTGAGAGTGAGAGTGAGAGTGAGAGTGAGAGGGGCATCTGCGCCATCCCAGCAGAGCAGTACAGCGCCATGCTCAACCAACAGAGAGACACCCACAACCTAATATTACTCCAATACTGCCTTTCCTGAGCTCCCTTTAATTTTCAGAAATATGAAAAATAATTGTTGGGGTACATTGTGCTGTTTTAGCAACATAATGTGGTACCAGTCTAGCTAATAAAATGCCTTTTGATTAGAATTTTGGCTAATTATTTTTGGGGATCCAAATGTAAATTCTTACATTGTAGCGTAATGTAGCATCACGCTAACGACCACACGGGGGACTGAAGGGAGGGTTTGGCAGGCCCTGTAGTTGGGGCTGGGGGATAGAAGGGGGAGCAGGTCTGTCTGTCTGTCTGTCTGTCTGTCTGTCAATAGAAAGTGGGAGTGGCAGGGCTGCAGTATACAGCCTGGGGACACGGTGTCAGCATAGGATGGCTGGAAATGGATGGGTCTCGCTCTGCAATATCCATCAACACCAGCTTACCGAGTGTGTGTGTGTGTGTGTGTGTTTGTGTGGTGAAGGGGGAGAGGGAGGAAGAACGAGTGAGTGTATGTGTGCGTGTGTGATTGACGATACGGATTGAAGGAAGGTAGAGGGAGAAAGTGTGGCTGTTCTTCTTCTTGTGTGTTTGTGTGTGTAAGTGCCTGTGAGTGTGTGTCCAGTGGGTATGTTTGTGTGTAGGGATGGAGTGGAGGGAGAGGGAGAAAGCAGCCTGCTTGTGTGTGTGTGTGTGTGTGTGTCTTGTGACCGTGTCCTTCTGAGCAGAGCCATGGCCTCCTCTATTCTATGTTTGTGTCTCCTGAAGACGTTGCCATAGCACCACAGCAACAGCAATGGCAGTCGACATATCATTTTGAAATACTATTCAACGTTGCCCTGTGAACTAGCATTTATAACTTCTTGAAGTCTATAACCATTGACAATCACTTGGAACAGGAGAATAAAATACTACGTACAGATATGGGTGTGTCCAAAGCAACAGTCAACAGCACACCTGCAAACACGTGCGTGCGCACATGCACACAGTGATATGGGGTCATTATTGTAGTAAAACCACTTGCAAATGCGAGTGGAGAGTTGTGTATCTGTATCACAATCCGTGCGTGTGTAATCAGATTTACAAATGTGTACTGAGACTTGTGAATGTGTGCAGGGATCTGCAAATGTGTATTTCGAATCCGTGCGTGCGTAATCAGGTTTGTAAGTGTGTATAAAAAATATCCGTCTGTATTCAGATTTGCAAGTGTATTGAGAGTTGTGTGTAGACAAATCTGTGAATGCGTGCATAGATCTGTAAATGTGTACACAAATCTGTAAATACGTATGTGGAAATGAATAGCTAAAAGTCTAAGTATATTTGCTGCAAGAGCTGAAAATACAGACAAGCATAAGTTACAACTCACACGGGCCTCTCAATTGGATGTGTTTTTACACGTGACTTTTGCTACACTTCTGCCTTGACAGTGATTCGTCTCTTGCTGCGTTTCAATAGTAGTTCCACTTCCCTCATTCACTTACCCACAACCCTTGATATGACGTAACAGCATACATGGAGTGGAGGCCACTTTGAGAACAGAGGGAAAGTGGTCGAGGGATTTAAATGGAACAAACCTGCCCTTGTACACTTTCAGCGCAAACTGTCATTGATCAACCACCAGTTGTAGGCATGGCGCTATACTGCTTTTTACAAATCATGGAAATACCTGCATAGGCTACTCCTTTAATTTAGACTTGTGCAATCAGCTGTGTCAGTTTCTATACAATAAAATGAATAAATGTTTCTGCTTGTGATATGTACCATGATTATCCAAACTATTACTGCTAGGGATTTATGGTACCCTCCTCTATTTATTAATATTCTCCTTTGGTGGCGAGAAACTGGAGTTTTA
>JAVQIZ010160542.1:0-11531 GCA_036023535.2 Galaxias brevipinnis
TTGTGTGGAAAAGGAGTATGTGTGGTTGTGTGGTAGAGGACTGTGTGGTTTAAGAGGACTACGTGTGGTTGTGTGGTAGAGGACTGTGTGGTTTAAGAGGACTATGTGTGGTTGTGTGGTTACAGACAAAGTGTGGTTTAAGAGGACTATGTGTGGTTGTGTGGTTACGGACAAAGTGTGGTTTAAGAGGACTATGTGTGGTTGTGTGGTGGAGAACTGTGTGGTTGTGTAGTAGAGGACTGTGTGGTTGTGTGGTAGAGGACGGTGTGTGGTTGTGTGGTAGAGGACTATGTGTGGTTGTGTGGTTTAAGAGGTCTATGTGTGGTTGTGTGGTAGAGGACTATGTGTGGTTGTGTGGTAGAGGACTATGTGTGGTTGTGTGGTTTACGGGGACTGGAGTTGTGTGGTAGAGGACTATGTGTGGCTGTGTGGTTTAAGAGGTCTATGTGTGGTTGTGTGGTAGAGGACATTGTGGTTGTGTGGTTTAAGAGGTCTATGCGTGGTTGTGTGGTAGAGGACATTGTGGTTGTGTGGTTTAAGAGGTCCATGTGTGGTTGTGTGGTTACCCTTGCGGTCAGACTTTCTACTGTTCGATCAGTATTTATCTGATTTCCTTCGTCCCCTGTGATTGAGAGCCCTTTGCTGAGGGTGCACAGAGTCCATTCTCCTCATAACGGAGATCTACCTATCTACCACTTGCTCACTGTACTGTACAGAGGAGGGGCGGGCACCCACAATCTCAATCCCTAGAGTGGGGGCTGATTTACGGGTCGAGCGGATTGAGATGCAAAGCGTCGGAAGAGGCTGAATCAGCACTACATCTGGGAGAGAGGAGAAAGGGGAATGGAAAGGTTTCGCATCGATGCTTAGCTGGAAAGCTGCCCGAGGAAGACGCAGTAGCCGATAGTCATGGCGCAGTGCTGTGTAAGAGAGACTGTGTGTGTGTGTGTGTGTGTGTATGCGTGCGTGCGTGCGGGCAGGCGGGCGGGAGTGCGTGCGTGCGTGCGTGCCTGCGTGTGTGTGTGGGTGTGTGTGTGTTTGGGGGGTCTATCATATGATATTGAGTTTATGTGTGTGTGAGAGTGTGTGAAACAGCAAAAGAGAGAAAGTGAGGCAGTTGTTGGGCAATGATCTGCAGCCACTGGTTTCTGGGAATGTGTGCGTGTGTGTGTGTGTGTGTGTGTGTGTGTCTGCATGCCAATGTATGTGTGAGTGAGTTCCAGCTGCTCGTAGCCATTGTATTGTAAGCCTCCTGTCATGTGTGAAGAAATGATCTTGTTCTGTGGTTATACCAGGAGACCCTTAGAGAGGGTTTTATCGGCGTACCAATGACAAGGAATAGGTCTGGTCCTGGATCAATGTCACTGATAAAACTGGTTCCCTTTGACTCTGGAGTATATGCCATTAGTCAGAGAATAAATATGCTTTGAGTGGTCTATGTCTGCAGAAGTTTGCTGGACCATCCACCAATTCATAGATTTCCATTTGCTGTTTGAAATACATTTGGTTTGCTAACTTGGTTTCAACTGAAGTTTGTCAGAAAGTCAGTGAGCTGGATGAGCCTTATAAAAGTGAATAACTATTGAAATAGATGACACCTACAATACAGTACTACACTTAATGTTAAGTGAGTGTTTAGCAAACAAGAACGGCACACGTGCTCAGTGAAATCTTATGAAATACAATTGCATTTGGTTCAATGGTTTAACTTCTCCAAAAGGCAAAGTCGTTTTGTTTTTGGACTCGCGAGCCGGGTCCATTTTCAATTTACTGCACGTCCCATTTAGGAGCTCCATATATAACAGTGGGCCTGCTCGATTTACCCCGGCAGGAGTCGGACTGTCGCCTTCCCGGACCCATGCTGATGACATCAGCAAGGGGTGGTGCCGAGCAGCGGGACGCTTTCAGGTGTAGAACGACGTAGATCTTTAGGTAGCAGAGCCGACACAGAGCTCTGTGGAACGGGCCACTAAGACAGCGACGTTTCAACAAAAGAATCTAACATGCCCACAGAAATATAAAACGGATATCGTTCTGTTGGCATTGTTTGGCATTTGGTCAAGTTTAATTTGAGAACGTTCAGTTCTATTGGTATGTTATCTATCCAGTCACTCCTATTGCACTAATCCCCCCCCCACACCCCCCACACCCCCCACAGCATTCCTCCAGGTACTTATTTTAACTAAGCTCTCTGGGTCCCTGTCAACATGTGTCCAGTGCTATGCTGCACTGATGTAAGATGTCAGTCTAGTGCTATGTCATGATGATCATAACATTTGACCATCAATACGTTTGCCAGGAAGTCTTGGTCATCTCACCTCAAGGCTTCTTCAGATGTTTTTTTGTTTTTTTGGACATTATTATCTGCGCACAGCTTGTCTTGTGAGGAAGATGTAATTGTAATGAAAGGGCTTGCATTGCTGTTGCCCGCGGCCACTTTGAAATACAGGTACCGTCTTTCTGTGAGTCAGTGGTGAACTTGATAGTGTGTCTATGCTGCTCTCTGTCCTGTGCCAACTCACAATGATATAAAGGCATACACATAAAGCTACCGATGAGGCTCTTTTGCACTACAGTACTGATCCATGCCTGTACCACACTGGCCTAGTCCGTTCCTTGTTCACCCTCAACACAGACTTCCTTCGACAGTAGCAACCGGACCAGCGTAACAGTTCAGTCCGGTTCGGTTTGGTAAAGCAGTGGGAAAAAGCCAGACAGTGATATGCCTAGTCATAACCTGTAGATTAGAGTGCCATGCCCTAATACTGCTGGCATGTCCTTTGAGACATCCATGTCTGTCTGCGCCCACACTGTTATTATTCCTCTGGGCTAAGCTTAGCCACAAGACGGCCCCTACCCCCGCTCACTCCCCAGCTCTGCCACTGCTCCATAGGTCAATGGAAGCCCCCTCCCCTTCTCGTCCTCGTCCCCCCCCCCCCCTCCTCCTTCCCTCCTCCCCCCCCGTTCCCTCCTCTCCTCAAGATCATACAGCGTCAGGCTCCTATCGACTGACACTCGGGCCGTAAGCGGATCCCGTTAGGTGGATGGTCAGAGGAGAGGAAGGAAGTGAAGGTATGGCACACGCTGCGGAGGCTGAGACACCAGCCTTCAGGCCAGGCCACAGATGCTTGTCTGAAGGCCCTGGTTCTCAACTGTCAAGTCACTGGTTTGATTCTTTGTTTTTTTCTTATCCTTAGATAAAGGATGGAGCCGGGGTGTGGGGGGTTATGCAGTAGTTGACCTGAGTGTGTCAGCAGGGCTTCTGCTCATTGGTGGGATTTGGCTATTTATACTGTAGGCCTCAGCTCTTTATGGCAGAATGAGAGGAGCTTCCTCTAATGGCTTTTTGCCTGATGAAAAATAGAAGGGCCTCTCTGTACTTTTAACCCCTTCACTGTCAAGCTGCCAGAGCACCGTTTATGTGGACCCAATGTTATTCTTAGTGTTACTGTGGTGGGGGATTAATGCATATCCATTAGGTTGCACCACACAGCATTGACGTTAAGGAATCTGAATGTGTCAGAAATCAGTCTAGATTGTTGTTGGATTTTGAATTCATTCCCTGATACTAGATAAACCAGTTATTTTAGGCCCGTTGATCATGTGAAGATGTTAGGCAAGCTTGTAATAAAACGTATGAAATACTTGATGAGATGCATCATGATGGCATAAATACTTCCAGCCCAGTAGTAGCCCATGTGTGCTGCTTATTGCCAGACATCCGTAAATCATATTTATATTCTTGCATATCCATACAGCAGGGAAAGCTCTCAGCTTTAGGAAGGAGGGTGTCATCCGGTTTATATTGGTCTCAAGATTCAAAGTGAGGCCCTCTCTCTCTCTCTCTCTCTCTCTCTCTCTGGTTGTTTTTAGCGAGGTGTTGCTGGGCTACCGGAGGGTCACTGCTACTGGCCCGCTTTGACAATGAACGTCACAAATCACCTGTCTGTCCCTCTCACCACAGTCTCTGGGAAATGTCTTGTTGTTTGCTGTCTCTCTTCAATCTAACATTTTATTTACTCCACAGGCAATGGCTAGAACACTTTGTCATCTTTTGGTTTGCTATTGGGTCTGTCCTTCGCCTTGTTGGCATAGTGCCATGTCTATAGATTGAGCCTTGCTGTGGGGGCCTAGGCACCTGGAATGCCCTTGGTTTGGAGTCACCAGCATACAGTTCATACATACATATGGCTCCGGTGTCAGGGTGGGAGGGTGGGAGGGTGCGGGGTCATATTTAGAACCCTCGTCTCCTCTTTGACTTCTTTCCGAGTCAGAGTTCTGTGTTCCACTGCCGCTTGAGCCTGGCGTGGACTAAGGTGTAGACATTCCAGAAGCTGTTTTGTTGCTGCGGACGTTCTGGAACTGTTTGTGGGGTGTTCTCCACAGGTGGTCTGGGCTGGGTTCTAAAGCCATTGGGAGCTAAGAGCTATGCGTGGTTGCTGTTTGTCCGTGTGTTCGATTGGTGTATTCTGAAAAGGGACCAGTCTCCACTAGTCTTTTTCAACATGCTCCTATTGAAATCTGAACCCTCGCTGAAAGTAAAAAGTTTCATTTTCATTGTAACTTTCAGCTTACTTAGAAATTAAGTAAATGCAATGTCTGTATTTTCCATCCGATCAAGATTATTTAAAAAAATGCATCTTAATTCTGGTGTACTTTTGTGTTTGTTAGTGGGTACGTTTGTGAGAAAGCGTCAACATTAGCCTCAGGAGCATACAGTGAAGCTATCTTTTCTTTAGTACATTTCAGAGAGGTTTGAAAAGAGTACAGCCTTCCACACATTCCAAACACACCACAACAATAATTGGAGGGTCCTAATTTGCATTAAAATGACCACATAAACGCTGCCTTTTGAGAAGCAGCTTAACAGTTGACAATGAACCTGCCCTCTTTCCCTCTCTAATTTAATTCATGTTATTTTACCACACGCTCTCTCCCACCTTTTGAACAGTGACACAGTAATGCTTGATGTTAAAAAAAACTCTGTAGAGCCAGTTCCAAAGGAAAAGCCTCTTAAATTTGTCAAAGTTCTGTCTATTGTGAAAAACAAGCCCTTTATTTATAGGTGCGAGATTTGAGCGAGAGAAAATAGTTGAGGCCATGTGCATTACAGTGTGGGATGCGCTCGCACTAACACACACACACACACACACACACACACACACACACACACACACACACGTACACAAATTCTAGCGGTCAACAAGACATAAAGCTAACACAAAAAGTCACAAAGAGTCACAATGAAGGATCCTTGTTATCCCACCCTACACTAGCCCCCCCCCCCACCTCTCCCCCACCACCACCATTCCCACAGTGTTCCCCCACCATGCCCACCCCCCCACCCCCCCACCCCCCACCACTACCATTCCCCCACAGTGTTGTGCCCCCCCACCCCCCAACATTCCCCCACAGAGCTTCCAGCAGCTCCGTGAATAAAGTCTCAGTCGGGAAGCTAGCGAAGGGCTTTCAGGGATATTACTCTGACGAATCACGTGGTCAGACAGCCAGCCAGCAAGTGAGACAGGGCTGATCGACAGTCAGGAAGAAAGCAACAAGGGTCTCTAGGACCTGAGGAAAGAACAGGAGAGAGAGAGAGAGAGAGAGAGAGAGAGAGAGAGAGAGAGAGAGATCTGCTCTCCCACTGACAGCATGATAAAAGAATATGTACTGATTCAACATTCAACAAACTGGTTGCTATGGCAGTATTTCATCCCAAGGTTATCGTGGTGACGATAGCAATTCCTAGCTATCTTTATTATGTACCTTATAGAGCAGTAATACCATGCAGATCCTATTTAGATGTTGTTTTGGAGCAGCACCAATCTTCACACCACAAACTTGTCTTAATTGTGTAATTTCTAATATGTCCATTGTTACGTGAATTTTATAGTTTGATTGTGAAGTTGTGTTCAGAAGAAAATATACAACTAGACCGGCTTACTGCCAAAGTTTTTCACTGCAAGTTTCTGTGCTCATGCTTGTTTGCAAAATGCATAATCTGAAAGTGTTAATAACATTGAAATGTTTATATGATATAATACTCCACTGCCATCTTTACCTCCTAAAGGAGCTCAGCTCGTCCTGTTTGGGTTCTGGTGAGTTGCTGGAGCATCAGACTGTGACAGGAAGAAACAGACAGACAGACTGCATGGGAGGGGCTGTCAATTAGTCCAGCCTTTCCGACGGGGGCGTTTGATTAATCATCCGCTGACCACCTGATCCTAGCCAACACTCAGTGATGGAGGTTTTCACACTGCACGCTACCTAACTGAACTGGACTGGGCTGTCATGGCAGAACTGGGCTGAATGCTTAGATGCAGTAGGACTGTGTTCTGGGTGACCAGCAGTACCAGCCTGGTGTGGTTTGGGTCAGTACCATGCATGTGACCGCACACACCAAAGGTAATAGAATGGATTTCCTATGATGAATGTTAGACAGGAAACTGATGACAAGCTAGATGTCGACGAGATGACGATCCGCTTGGAGGAACAGGATATTACTAGGAGATATGGAAAGGCTATTTGTATTCGTATCAGAACAGATTGATGCATTTAGAGATTGCTTTTGCTCAATATCCGTCTTCAAAGAAAACCTTTTTTGATTTCCTTGAAACGTTACAGTCTGCATTGTAAGCTTACTGTGACACATCGTACACGAAGACACATTGTATGCATTCGTTGTGGAGATTTTCCCTCCGTGTCCTCAGTTCTCAGAACCCCTTTGATAGAACCATTGTTTTCTTTCGCGGTCACAGAGAGATTACTCGGCCCCTATGAACCATCACAGGTGTAAACTCGGATACCTTTCGACGAGTGATATCTCATCGGAAGTCGGATCAGACTTCGGTCTTGACTTACTAAGCTTACTCCCGATGTCTCCGGCTGTACCATTGTGATGGACTAGGGCGATGTGAGAGTTCAAACCGAAGAAAAAATAGCATAAGGTTTATGTTTGAACCTGCAGATTGAAGGGGAAACTAGATTGTTGGGGTAGTTTTTGATGAGGTCACCAAACTTAAATAAGTTCTACCCTCATAATGTTAGAATATGCAGCTCTATTCAAGTGGACTGTGTGGTGCGGTCACCAAACGTAAATAGATGCAACCCTCACTGACCTACTGTGTGTGGCTTTGAATGAGACAGAAAGGTAAGACAGCTGTGTTTCTAGGCTGTTAGGGAGACCCTAAACTACCAGAGCAGAACGGAGAGAGAGAGAGAGCACCATAGGGACACGTGTGTGTGTGTGTGTGTGTGTGTGTGTGTGTGTGCAATGAGAGAGCATGCACCACAGGGACGTGTGTGTGTGAGCAGAATGGTAAAGACACAGTATCTCAGTCTGACTTCATCTTTATTCACCAATAATTAGGAGGGACAGTTACTGGCAGCCTCTGTGTGTGCATGTGTGTGTGTGTGTCTGTGTGTGTCTGTGTGTGTGTGTGCATGTGTGTGTGTGTGTGTGTGTGTGTGTGTGTGTGTGTGTGTGTATGTATGTCTGTCTGCCTGTCTGTCTATATGTGTGTGTGTGTGAGCGTGCGTGTGTGTACATATAAGTGTATGTTTGAAAAAGAGAGAGGAAAAGGGTTTTAATAAAGCCATTAGGCCGATAAAGTCAGTTAAGTCATGCACAGAAGAGAACCTGAACATAGGAACAGGAGTGTATTTTACATATGCATGACGTCCAGGCTGGTTAGAATTCACGGTTGATCCAGAAATGTTGGATTAGAGTGGGAGAGAGGTAAATGGAGAGAGTGAAGACAGATAGATAAACAGAAAGAGAGAGAGAGATATATACAGGATATTATGTCCCACTTCTTCTCTCTGAAAGCAACCACTCATGCCAGGCCTAGTGAACCCACCAGCCCTAAGGAGTGAGAACTAACCCCCTCCCTCCTTAAATTGAGAGAGTTGGACATGCACACTCTGTGGTACTGCTAGACAGACAGGCAGACAGACAGGTAGGCAGACAGACAGGCAGACTGAGAGGCAGGCAGGCAGGCAGGATTTGGTGTCAGTCACTCGTAAGACCTTAGGGCTCAATCAATGTCTCATCTCTGTCTGGAAATGGCCCTTCTTTGGCTCATCCCAGTTTGGAAATTGCCTTTCTGTGGCTCATCCCAGTCTGGAAATGGCCCTTGACTTATTGATCTTTCAGGAGGGGGCAGGTGGCAGGGTAAGGAGGATGTTAAAGATGTATAGGTCATGGGGGATGAGGTTACCACTGTCATTGATGACACAGAGAGCACAAAGTGACATCCACTAACACTTTGTTACAAGACAAAGCACTATACATTCATAACTCTGTATCGTCCTCTTCATCTTTATTTTGACAAATGTGTACCTTTTTATCAGTCATCCTCTTCAACCAAATAAGAGCAATGACTTCAAATATAGGAGAGGTGGGAAATGGTGTGAAGTCAGAGTGTGAGTCATATCCATGCCCAATCGCTCTCACCACTGGGAATCAACACAGCAGCAGCTGTACTGGTCCCACTCTACTACTCTCTCTCTCTCTCTCTCTCTCTCTCTCTGTCTCTCTCTCTCTCTCTCTCTCTCTCTCTCTCTTTCTCTGTGTCTCTCTCTCTCTCTCTTTCCTTCTCTTCCCCCTCTATATCTCTCTTCCAGTGAAGTCAGGGGGTAAACCAGTCTGCTGCGTCACACTCAAGTCATCCCAGCTGTCGCCCTCTCGTCATTACAATTCACAGAGCCAGTGTCAGGTGCAACAACATTGTGTTCTGAGCTGGTCAGCAAATACTTCTGTGATCCTTTTGACTTGAAGGCAGTCAAGAGAACATACTCTGCACATCTGTTGACAGCTTACACAGGTGTTAGACCTCCTTTTGTTGTACGTGTATGTGTGTGTGTGTGCGTCTTTATGTGCATTTAGATCAGATGCCTACTTTAATCTTTATTATTGATATTATTGTGTGGTTATCTGTGTATTAGTGCTACTATGTGTGTGTGCGAGTGTTTATATGTGCGTGTATTATTAAAAGTTTATTTGTGTAGACGTGCTATTGTGTGTGTGTCTTTGTGTATGTGTGTCTGTGTGAGCGCATTTGTGTGTGTGTGTAAGCGTATGTGTGTGTGTATTTTTGTGTAGGTATCTGTGTGAACGCTATTGTGTGTATGTGTGGGTGTCTGTGTGAGCAAACGTGTGTGTGTGTGTGTTTGTGTGTGACCCAGTCTTGCCTCAGGCAAACAACAGCAGGTCTACAGACCCTTGGCCCCATGCTGCTATCACTATAGATCCATTGGCTACGGAGGGCCACTATATTGAACGCTAACGGATGTTAATGGTTAGTTGAAACCTTTTGCAGGGATGGTGTGTGTGTGTGTGTGTGTGTGTGTGTGTGTGTGTGTGTGTGTATGAAACATTGGAAGTTGATGGGAATAGGAGAATAGGAGAGGAGCATACCAGTGAAGGGCTTGGTGTGACAGAGGGGGATTGCTGGTATTTGTATTAGTTCTCACACAGCACGAGATGAAGCCAAAGTCACCGTTGGTATTGCTTAGTGACTAGCTGACCTAGCAAAAGACGCTAATAAGGTTTGTTCTATCTATTGTTGTTTTGAACTATCCGTTATCTGCCTCACCTCTGTCTCAATGGCCTATAAAGTTATATAGCAAGTTGTATTTTTTTCTCACGAGAGGTTCTTTGTGCTTCCATACAATCCAATTTCCAATAATTAAATTATTCATTATGTGCACAGCCCAGCTTTCTGAACAACAGCTAGACTCTAGGTTCGTTTTCACTTTGTCTCTCGGAATCCCTTTTTCCAAGTAGTGGACACAGCAGTATGTGTTTGCGTGCCGTACACAAAGTATAAGAAGCATAGCTTCTTAGTAGCTCATAATACACAGGGTAACCCTAGCTACTGGTCTGGCAGACAGAGAGTTAGCTACAGAGAGCCCCATGGAGGGATGACCCCCCCCCCCCAGTTACACTGAAGCTGAGGCCAGGCTGGGAGCACTGAAGGTGGGGGAAGGGAGAGCGTGCGACTGGGGGTGGTGGTGGTTGGGTGGGTGGGGGTTTAGGGGGACAGGTTCCAGGAGCGCGAAAAGAGGGTCAGCACACTACCCCCAGCAGACACATGGGAACCACTCTCTCTCTCTCTCTCTCTCTCTCACATGGGAACCACTCTCTCTCTCTCTCTCTCTCTCTCTCTCTCTCTCTTTCTCTTTCTCTCTGTCTCTGTGTGTGCGTGTAATAGAAAATGAGTTATCTTACTCCCTAAAGAGAGGGTGATGTCACAGTAGGACAGTCTGACAGAAGCAGCACGTTTTGTCTCTAAACAGAACCCTGTCAGTACATAATACATGAAAACAAATCAAAAGACTCGATACGACTTCATAATAATATTAATTTGTCATGTTCATAGAATCATGTATTTAGTTGTTTTGGTTTGAATAAATGTGTAAATGTGTAATGTATAAAAATGGCTCACTGGCTGGCACAACCTTTCTAATATGCTCTGTCTCAACCACAGACACACACAGCACACACACTACACAACCAACCTGAAACAACTTCCCTAACACCTTCTTACACACACCACACACATACACACCCTAACACACACACACACACACACCTACACCCACACACACACACACACCCACGCCATAACACATTCTCACTCGCCACACACGCACTACAGCACATTCTCACACACTCTACAACACACACACACACACACACACACACACTATAACACATTCTTACACACACAAACCCACACTGTAACACACCATGGCACGTTGGCGTGGACGCTATGAGGGCATTCCATCGGTCTCAGTCACCTTCACACTCAACACCCACACCTCCTCCTCAGACTAAGACCCCCACCACCTCCACTACAACCATGCCCCTGTTCATAGAAGTTCAAATTGACACTCCACACTGTTGAATTTGGCGGTCCCTACTGGTCGATAGGGTGTCAATAGTAAGCCAAACATCTGTTCCATTTCCAAAAAACATTATTATAATTTTTTTGTTAATGCTCAATATTTTCAATGCATCCCATTTCTTTAATCTTCATGGTCAAATGATCATGGCAGTAGGAAACCAATAAGGACTTTCTTCCCCGTCTGTCCATTCAGTATGAAGCTGCCGTCTCAGTCACAGACACATAAGCCCGTGGGCCAGTGGTCAGTGGGACTGCCTTCAAGGGATGAAATCATCAGGACTTAGTCATAGGAGCACTCTCTCTCTCTCCCAGGGCACAGCATATCCCGTGTCCGTGTCAAATTGTGGGATCAGGAATAAGCAGCTAGGCCATTGTGTTATTGAGAGCCGTCTCTCTGACTCATTGAAACATGAAACAGAGAGTTACGTTACAGAGGAGATGCTCAAAGTGATGAGTTCACTGCATTGTGTCCAGGAGTCTGTGTCAATCAGTTCACTGACTCATTACTCGTGACGCATTTAGTTTATCGGACAGAAACAGAGTGAATCATTTACAGTACTTTACCCAACACTCCTATGGTTTCTCGATCTAATAAATAGCTCGCTCTTCGTCAAAGCAAGC
>JAVQIZ010160664.1:0-31216 GCA_036023535.2 Galaxias brevipinnis
AAGGTGTTGGGTTTGGGAGGGGGTAGGAGAGAAAGAGAAGGGGTTGGGGTTGGGAGGGGGAGAGAGAGAGAGAGAGCGGGGTGGGGTGGGGGGGGGTGGGTTTGGGAGGAAGAGAGAGAGAAGAGGTTGGGGTTGGGAGCAGGAGAGAGAGAAGGTGTTGGGTTTGGGAGGGGGTAGGAGAGAAAGAGAAGGGGTTGGGGTTGGGAGGGGGAGAGAGAGAGAAGGTGTTGGATTTTGAAGAGAAAGAGAGAGAGAGAAGGGGTTGGGTTTGGGAGGGGGAGAGAGAGAAGGGGTTGGGAGGGGGGAGAGAGAAGGTGGAGGAAGATACAGATTGGATAAGAAGGGGTAGAGAGAGTAATACATGGGCTCATGTGAGAGAGTCAAATCAGCCATATTAGGACAGTATCTGGAGTTCTATCTTGTGATCATGATTATCGCGATATAGCTGAATTCACCATATAGAATTAAAATAACTACAATTTTAGTCAAAAGAGAGCCACAAGAGTATTCAAATTATGTGTGGGGATTTTCTTTCACAACTGGCAAACAAAACTAACCCATTAGTATAATATCTTAAAATCACGAAATGACTGAATGTTTCAATTACGTTTCATGTTTCCTAAAGCAACCTGTGAAAAGTCTAGCCAAAGTCTAATTTGTCATAAGAGGGGTTATGCCCATCCTATGAACGGTGTTTGTCCTCTCGTACACTCACCCCGCCTACTCAAAGCTTAGGACTCATTACAGGTGAACTATGAAACAAAAGTGCTGTCCTGTGGCTACATGTAAATGTAGGACCACAAACTTAAAAAGATCCTTCTTTTTCAACAGTAATTAGATTCATAAATACAGTCAGGAAAAGTCATGAGAGTTAATAAAACAGTTTTGATTAAACTTATGGTCTGCGGTTTATCTCTCTAGAGCCAGCGGAGCTTGTTGGCAAGAACATTTGGCTGGAGGTTGTTAGCGAAAGAAAAGGGATCAATAAAATAAGATAACCAGCACTTATTGTTCTCGGAGTGCTTGAAGGGGGAAGTTGTGAAGGGAGCACGTAGCCTCTAACTTTGGTTTATGTGCTCTACTGTATGAAGTAACCTGGCAGGGGAGACTAGCAGGGTCTGACAGTGATGGAAATTCCGTTTTAAAATGA
Source organism: Galaxias brevipinnis (assembly GCA_036023535.2). Lineage (NCBI taxonomy): Eukaryota > Metazoa > Chordata > Actinopteri > Galaxiiformes > Galaxiidae > Galaxias > Galaxias brevipinnis. Next base: position 1,151 of record JAVQIZ010160664.1, read on the forward strand.
TCCACAAGTGTCACAATATTCATAAGTAATTCAATAAACATTGTTTTGGCCACTGGCAACTGACAGTGGAATCTCCCCAGACAATGTATTCACGTGTGTTACCTAATATGTACTGTTCTTGACTTTGGCACATAGACCTGCTGTACACACAATGTCATCCATTTTTATGACGAACTAGTCAGCTCTCAAAACTGATAGCACTAGGACAGGGTAAACACTTATAATAGGCAGTGGCTATAGCTGACCTGTAGTTTAATCTATAATGGCTGTCTTAAATCTCTTTGGTTTCCTACAATAGCTATTAATCAAAAGCAGTAAAAGGACTTTGGTCAGAAAATCCTATACGTGAGGTACAACTCACACATATAACACACACGCATCCCCTAACTAACATGATAACACTGAATGGCAGGTGTACAGGTGAAAGTTTATACAAGGTTATGGAACTCTTTTTTTTTTTTTACTGTAGTGAATGATAGCCAGGGATGACACGCAAAAAGTGTCCTTGATATTCGCTGAGCAATCTCTAACTCTGCTTTGAACTATGATAACCTCTGGAAAGAAGACTGAAAATCGAAATTATGTCTATTTCTAATAATAATAATAATAAAAATAATAATAATAATAATAAGACTGATGTGTTTTTGTTTAGCCAGAAATACTTTTGTTTGTTCTTTCTCGTTCGGTTGCTCTCTTATCTTCTTCTTCTTTTTAAAAAAATCATATTGAGGCTTATTTCTCTCCTGTAAGAGCACTGACTGTCTGTCAGAGATACCGTATGAAAAGAAGGATGGGTTAGGAAACCATGTTGGCTTCTCAACTTTACCGGGTTGTTCTTGTCCGTCTGGATGCGGTACCGTGTGATGAAAGAGGGCTTTCCAGTAGTGTCAACCAATAGCAGCAGAGCATTTGAGCCCCAGAAGACTACCATAGGGGCCAACATGGTTCCTATTGGGCAAAGAATGTAAATCATAAGTATGTGGTTCAAATACCAAAGAAAATAAATAAATAAATAGGTACATAGAAAATGGGACACAATAAAAAATATATAAAAATTTTGATTCTTCAAAGGAGAATATTTTCTGACATAGTCCTTTTTCATACGGTTATTGAATAACCTCTATTTTGCTCTTCTGATGGTCTAACACCCCATCAACCTCCCCTCTAGCATTCCCGCTCCTTCAACAGCTCACATGAAAGGCCCTCGAAGCAATGCCTTGTTCGTATCACACCAAGAAGGAAACTGTGCATGAAATTGATTTAGCACATTATGAGTCACCATCAAACTTCATACAAACATACAGACAGACACCTATTGTACCATTAATAGCGCCTTTCATTTCATTTTGCATAACATCATCTGATAAACGACTCCTATTATTTTTCTACTGTCCACCTGTCACCAGAAAATACACCTGCTGTGGTTTGTAGGGTCTACTATACAAAGCCAGCCAGTCTTCTTCCAATATACAGTACTGTGCATACGTTTTAGGCCGGGGATGCTGTTTTAAAGGCGAAGGATGGTCACAGCAAAGGCTGATTTGATTCAGATTTGCTTTTCCCTCACTTTGTATTTTATGAATTGATAAAAAAATATATATATATTTTTTTTTTAATTAACATTTAAATTTTCAGATAATTTTTTTCCTAACTTTAAAGACTTCACACCTGCCTAAAACCTTTGCACAGTACTGTAATCACAGATTCAGATCATTGTCGCTGATGGCTGTGTTTCTTACCGAGGTAGAACAAAGCAGCCTCGTGTCCCTGGAACGTCACAAGCAGGTGAGTCCACTGGTTCTGCCAGAAATCTCCCGACGCGCCCCAGAATTTTTGCAGGTGCCTGGTACGTGTAAAATATATAGCATTGTAGCTCTATAAATAACATTGGCTTGACCTAAGGTTCAGAAAATAATGTCAATGCATTAGATATGCTTTATCTGATCTCTGACCACATGGTACTACTGAGGCTGTATGATCTCCCTGTTTTCTCCCACAGGTGCAGGAGGAGGTATGTGTGAGCAAAAAGCACCAACATGTAAGAACATGAATGCAAATAGTTAGTGGCTAAACGCTAATGAGCTTTCATGGCCAAGGTAAATGTAGTCAAGAGAGAGAGGCTAGACGATAATAATTGCACTGGACACGTTTGGTTTATGCTGGTGAATAATTTGAATATACCCTGTTCTCTGGTGTCTTGTTTCTTCAGATTATATCCAAGGAAACATCCTGGTTGTCATTAATTTAATAATATGTTTCAAACCACATGATTTCCTTTCATGGCATGGGTTACGCCCTCTAACACATCTATATTTGTTGTTTTGCTCCCTGGCAGACAAGCAGTTTAATTTACCATGTTAAAGAGTTCCCGAAGGCAGCCAAGAGGAGAAGGCTGGATCCAATGACGAAGGCTGCCTTCTTCACTGAGTCTAACAGGCCTCCGGAGCCCTCCTGCAGAGAAAAGATAACAGCATCTGAAACTCTTGATACGATCCCATGCTGTAGAACCCACAAATCTATGCAATCTGATAAATAGAGCATGTTTTAGATTCACATGAGCTTGTAACGGAATATTACAAAAAATGTTGTTTAACAGTGAAACCACGGTCATGGTCTTGTGGTTTTTTTTATACACTCTTTTCGGTAAAAAAAGAATACTGCCTTGTTCAGTCAAATGTTACAACCTAAATAAGTAGCCACAAACATTATTAGGTCAGTCTCCTCAATACTTTATTATTTGTCAAATATGTCTTATGCAAGTCAAATGATCTAAGCAAGTCAAAAAGGCCTTGCCATAATCAGTGTATGTGAAATACGAAAAGTATGTGAGCATACTAAGTTCCTAGTCACCTGTATGTTCTGTCTTTCTGTCATCAGCATGCAGAAACATTAATGAGTCTGGCATTAGCCCCATGCCAAACCAGAAATAGGAAAAAAATGGCAACAGTGACAATGACACCTTTATTCAGCAACAAAAAGGTTTAACAATGACACTCAGTGTTCATATTAGATCACACTGTTCATATAACAAATATTATATTTTTTAAGACCTACATTTTGTTTAATGTCTTTATGTGTTACCTCAGTAAAATTTTACCACGGTTATCGTCAAAACACAATGCCGTACTAAACCTCATACACTCTCATTCTCATTTTGTCATCAGTAGAAGCTAGTTCTCAGTAAAAGAGTTGGCGAAATTCCCTAAATCCAGTTGAACCTGTAGACCCGTAACAGTCGAAGCACCGTGTCAGTCTCTTTAGACTAGTCGACCGAGTTGCACATGTTTTTGCTGATGACAGAGGGTGTTTCACTTACAATATTGGGCCAATTATTAGATATTCAAAACAATGAAAAGACCTGTGTTAAACTGTTATGAGCACTTACCTGTTTTTCGTTGCTTGTGGCGACATCACCCTTCACATCTTAAAACAAAACAAAACAAATACTCAATGTACTTTGACATCTGTTCAATAAATTCAGCAGTGTATTGAGTATATCTACACAAAAACAATGTAGACATACTCAGTAAATAAGAGCATGCACAAAATGTTCTAATTCACGGTGAGCTATCAATGCGAAACACGAGCTCACAGTAGAACATGTTCCCCCCACCTCAATTCTTGACATGTGACAATGTGGAGTAATCCTTTACTGTGCAAACTTGTGCAGAAACCTTTTTAACAATTCACTAGTTACATTTCGATCTTGTACTTTCAGTCCAAGTCACATGTAGGCCTACACACGAATGTTTCAGCAGGTAAAATAATGATGTTGTATTGATTGCTTAAGAACAGTGAAGCACTTTGTTAACATAAAAGTTAACATTTTGCTCTTGGCTTATACTTATTTTCGGTGTTGGACATATTATCAAAGTAACAAGATAACAATGTTATGTAAATATGCCAAAGTAACGTCGTATGTACCCATCTGTCAAACGTACTAGATTCACTGTTGACATAAGATAAACTACCAATCCTAGTTGCACACTTACATGGGATCTATTGAATAACCAATAGGTAACAATTTTTAGGTTTTAAAGGTAAACCATACTCCTTCTTTGTAAGTTAATTAATCAATCTTAAAGAGATAACTCACTGTGGTTGATTGTGTCTACCGTCATCTTGTCGCCAATGTTCCCAGCAGCTTTGTATTGGGATGTGCTCAAGCAGACCTACTATGCTATTATGTAACTGAAGTACTCCTGAGCACAGCGTGTATTTACAACGTTGTGAGAATTGTGATTGGTGGAAAATGGGTCAGCTGACTAGGGAACAAAGGGAAGCGGCAGACCTCATCCAACATGTTTATGTAAATTATACATATGTCCAGGTGAAGGTTGAAATAGTGTAATGACTGTTCATAATATGTTCTACCTGGTCGTGTAGGCAAATAAGCACTGTAGTTTATGCGGTTATTTATGTAAATCATAGAAGTACAGCCTATGGCTCATCCTATTTACCAGCAGGACAATTATTCTCCACATAAAGCAGTCTCGGTATCAGTGATAATTGAAAAAAAAAAGTTGCTGTATTCCTCTTTTGACTAAAATGCCTAAACATATGTTAGGTTGTCCATTGTACTTTAAGCCTTCAATAACTAGCCATTTTTGCCTTTTAGTTCTGGTGGGAATTTGAATAGGCAAATCTTCTTTTTTTTTTACATATGCAAAAAATACGTAAATATATGTATGAATCATCCAACACAGTTCACACATTCTCAAAATGTTTATTATGTCACGTCAGCATCACTGACAACAAAAACAATTTCTTAAACTTTCACCTGAGCAACCTTGGCCCCCAGATTCCAAATAGATGTATTTTCTGCAGATAGACTGTAAGGTCTGATAATTACCTTACACACATGCAGCCTACAGAGGATCCAAAACAACATTGACTATGTCCGTAAAGGAAAAGACTAAATTCTGTGGTATAGTGCAGCATTGTAAAGTGAAATCAGATTGCCCAAACCCTACACTTACTCAAACCAAAGTAATATAATTTCATCACATTTCATTCAGACAGGTATTTCAGTCATTCAGACAGGTATTATTTCTCTTTATTGCTTTATCCACAATGTTTAAAGCAGCTTCAAACAGTTGAATTTCTTTTATTGGAGCCCTGCAACATCATATACAACAGTTTAATATACAAATTTTCTTCTGTACATATATTAACATTGAATGAATAAGACAATACAAGATACAACACACTCCCCAAACAGCCAACTGTATAAAATCAACAAAAGATACTTGATTTAGGCTAATGCCTGTGAAAAGATAGGGCTGGTCTTTATTCATAAATTGATCGAAGTTTGCTTTCGGTAGTCCCAGAGTTTAATCCATCTAGGTAAATTGTAAGAATTAAAAAACTTCAACGAAGGGATATGTACATTCAGCCAATTCTGTTCCCTGTTGGCCCTTTGGCCAGGATGTTGTGAAATAACATTGGTAGAAGAACCTTACAGCCACTGATTCTGACCACATCTTATTTTGAAGCGATGGCACCCCTACTATCTAGCAGATCTATGGTACATCTCAAGGTACTTTGAAAACAATGACCAAGCTGTATTGGATTAAATAAACGGTCTTTATTTAAATTATTTTATATTTTCAAAGAAGCCATATATCGGACTTAAAAAGTAAGATATCATATGTGGTAGCTGAACCAGTCACTAAAGGTACTAATTGATTCTGAGATCGGAAACATGTCCAGCTAAGGAACCCAGGGTCGGTGAAATTACTAGAAGTAGAACTCGTGCAAGGACATTTCATTTTTGTTTTGAGAAAGAAACTTCGAAAGTGGCCTTTGCAATAATTGTTTTTCTTCACTTTCATCCACCTGGAACATGTAAGGAAAAAACAAATATATACATATCATTACAATTATTATGTATATCTTTACACATAAGGCAGATCTACCATTAAATCCAGGACTAATACTCATTCACTTTAAGGTTTTAAATATAATTTTTTTTTTCCTGAACTACTGAGCGAGGTTTTAAAAGCCAATAGTGTCAGTTGGTCTTCGGGGTGTTAGGTTCTATATTGACCCAATTTCACTCCCTGCTCAATTTCACACAGTAAGTTCCTTTGGTGTTATTTCTAATGCTTTGAAAGTATTCTTTAACATTATAATTCTAGTGCTGCAATACACAAATAAAGGCTCCGTGCTATCAACAAACAAGCCTTGCTTTTTTCACTAGATAGAAAATTGTGTAAATAGCTCCAAAAGGACCTCTAGTGTTCAAACACTATCACTGCACATCGCCTTATGTTCAACTTTATAAAGACTTGCACCTGGCTCTACTTTTGCTGTGGCTCCATGTTTAGACAGCACGTCCGATTCAGCCAACAGATAACAAATGACAAGGTATGTAAACTTAAACAGACATCAAAAGAAGAACAACTTAGACAGACGGAGAGAGGTAAAATAGGCATGTTGACAACAATGGACCAGATTGTGATTGTCCGCATCATGTTATTCTGCAAATTATGTTTAGTCTGTTAAACGTATGTAAATAATTCACGTTTTCAATGGCTTTTGCTACATATTTTATAAGGTAATCATCCAATTATCAAAATTAATCTCTACTAATAGCCTGGCATCAATCTAATATTATGTCTTTCTTGTGTTTTTATATTGTGTTTTATATAGGTTTCTGTATTTATTATAACTGTGTGCACTTTAAGGAGTTGCTCTTTCAATCTCATTGTACTGTGTATAATGACAATAAAGGCTTTCAATTCAATTCAATCTAAGAGCACATAGACTGAACACATTGAACTACTGTTGGAGTGTTTACAGTGCGGCAGATATCATAAGGGACACTGACATGTTTTCTTGAAGTAAATATCAGAAGCATATATTAGAGTGGCTTTGGCTGATGAACTATGGCCGATGGGCTATTATTCCAGGCAGTTTTGTTTTGGGGATTGGAATTTTAAAGTGTGTGATCTACTTCTATTTTATATTCGAAATGGTCATTTTGGTCATTATATGAGTAAATTAGAAGGAGCATTTTATTGACTTCAATTTCTGTTGTGTGGTCACTTGCCACAGTCATCTTAAGATTTAAGAAGCATTACCATTATGTTGAAATTGCTGTGAGTCAATCAAACCAATATTGGACGATGGAGAAACAGTTCATAAATATAACAAGTACTGAATACATTCAAACAATAAAACAGCAAAAGAAAAGTACCTTGGTATGCAATACAGCAAAATAACCAATTATTGTATTATGCGTGCTCCCTTTTTTTAGTTGGTGAAAACATTATTTCTGGTTTAAAACAAAATGTTCCTTCATTGTGCGGCTTGTCTTTGCAGTTCTGACACTGTGTCTCAAGCCGAACAAAAGTGGCGAGGGTCTATCTTTCGCTTGCTCTTTGTGTGTCTTTGTGTCCCCGATAGCCCCCCCTCTGGCTGATTTATTAAGCTGCTCACTCCGCCGATGTGCGTCAGCGCTGGCTGGGAGTCTCGTGAGGCGTTCCGCTACTGAAGAGCCGTGTCTCGTGTCTGGACAGCGTCAGTCGACGCTACACCGCCTCCTCCTCCTCCTCCTCCTCCTCCTCCTCCTCCTCCACCCTCTCCTCTTCTGCTCCACTCACCTCATCCGCCTGTCTGAGAAGCACACTCTTCCCCTTAACATCTCAACCTGTGTAGGCTTGCACAGATGAAGTGCACACCGTCACAACAGACAGCCCTGTCTCTTATGATTCACCCCAGGGTTGCTGCTGTGAGTTGAAAGGTCACAGATGAAGTGCTTTGGGACTTAAGAGCGTTGAAGGGCAGATGTGTTGACACATTCCATTCCGTTAGTGTATTTAAATTATAAACAATTAATACAAATGCATTTGTTTATGTTTATTTACGTTATGTGAGAATGGGGAAATATACAATGTACAGAACTAATAAAACAAAAATGGCATCCACCCCCAGTATTTAATCCTTTTATTTGTTTTGTTTTTGGGCATAAAGACCTAGATAGATGTCCATGCCTCCCTATACACTTTTGATTTGGCAGTTGACCTTAACAAAATGTATACAGCCTCTACTTTCAAACCCAGCCTACCTTTGGAAATTGTACGGGCTACCATACAGTGTCCTAACTCATTTATGCAGCTTCTTCCAATGTGTGTGTTTTTACATTAGTGTGTGTGCGTGTGTGTGTGCATGAGGACGTGCGTGTGCAAGGGGCAACGCACATACATACCATCTGTGTGCCCCTGTTATTCATTTTCAAAGGATGTCCACATAGATGCTGCCGATATCTAGACTTCTCATGAGAAAGTGCTCTGAAAGAGTACTGGAGATGAGACTGACTACAGTGGCTCCCGTTCTAGCCTGACATCTGATAAGAGTGGTATATAGTATACAGTATAATGCACCACACTGCAGTAGTGCCACTGATATTTGAAATGTGTTCCCATATGTGGTTGTATTATGCCTCATGATAAGGCGATAGTCCATGTCTGATTTCAGACAGATAATCTGAGAGAGAAACACAGGATATGTCTAGTCGAAACTTCGGCGTGTTTTACTCCCTTGTTTGAGATGAAAGCCTCTGGCATGACCCGACCTCTTTGACATATTGCGAAGGTTTGTCGGTCTAGTGCAGATGCCCAGTGGTACATTAAAAAACAACTTTGCCTCCCTGATGGCTTCACAAATGACTGTTTCGTCCGACAACAAAGACAGTAGACAGCAGCACTTTGCCATCTCTCACAAACCTAATTGCCTGTTAAGCGCTATTATGTCCTCTTCTGCCTTGCTGTGGCTCTGTTGGGAGCTCCTCTCTCTGCTGTAACCACTTAGCCAGCCAGCCATGCAGACTGGGAGCTAAACACGCTGGTGTGCCTAACACAAAATGCCTAAGGATTCCACCGTAAACATCTGTCTGTGTGTGACGTATATGGACCTCACCCTTATCTGTTAGTAAACATACTATCACGCATGCACTGCCAGGTGCTGTGGCAGTGCTGCATATACTTCAAAGGTACTGTCGTTTATTGTGCATAGCGTATGTGTTTTATGCATATCCTGGTTGTACCGGTCACGTTTTTTAGGCCAATGTGCCCCCCCCCATCACTTCCTGGATGTGTACCCATTTCATTTGAAAGGCATTGTCGTTGTTTCTATGTCAGTGAACAAGTTGCTGACTGACTGTTTTCTCTGGTGTTGCGTTGGCCAGGTCTGACTGATGAGAAAGTGAAGGCCTACCTCTCGGTGCACCCTCAGATGCTGGATGACTTTGTGTTGGAGAGCGTGAGCGCTGAGACGCTGGACAGATGGCTGAAGAAGAAGACCAGCAGCAAGCCTGCAGGTAAACTCACGCCCCCACACAAAGACACACACTCTCTCTGTCGTTATCTCTGTCTCTCTCTCTCTCTCTCTCTCTCTCTCTCTATCGTCTTCTATGTCTATCTCTCTCTGTTTCTCTCTCTCTCTCTCTCTCTCTCTCTCTCTATAGATATATATATATATATATATCGTCCTCTCTCTCTCTCTCTCTCTCTATCTCTCTCTATCGTCCTCTCTGTCTGTCTCTCTCTCTCTCTATCGTCCTCTCTCTCTATCGTCCTCTCTCACCTCTCTTTCTTTCTTTCTTTCTTTCTTTATCTCGCACGAACACGTGAGCACGCCACTCATGACTAGAAGGAGCTGCAGAGTTCTAGCTGTGCTGCAGGTGAATGGACGACTGGTGAAGTACGCGTCGGGAAACCTTTGCGCTCTGGTATCCAGTCTGGTTGAGTGTGAATGCTTTGCTGTTTACTGCAGTGAGGATGAGGAGGCCACCTCACCGTGTCTGCACAGGGCCAGAGAACACCCTAAGCACCACGCTCCTGCAGGGGACCTCTTTCCATTCAACTCTTTCCCTTCCGCGTCACGTGTGTCGTCTTAAATCGGGGGAGAGAGCGTGTGATGGACGTAGAGAAGAAAGGCAGAGGAGGGAGAGGGCCTGCCGGGTCATTAGACGTGTTGGAGCGGGCCAAGTCCAGTCTGCACCGCGCAGCGCTCCACACAGCGGCCCGGCTCCACACACCAACCGCCATCCATCACAGGCCCACTGGCCTGGCACACGGCCCAGTTAGGCTGCTGACGTCAGAGCCCACCTCCGGGGACATGGAACCGGCCGGAGGGGGGCCAGAGGGGGGCCGGAGGGGGGCCGAGCCTAGGGTGTGGGTGTGTTGGCAAGGGGAGCTGCCGGAGGATGGATTTGTCGCATTTTGGAGCTGTTTTCTGCATGAGGTCTGCAGAGAGTTATTGTCCAGTAGCAGCAGACAGTCTAGGAGTGTGCCCTCTCTCTCTCTCTCTCTCTCTCTCTCTCTCTCTCTCTCTCTCTCTCTCTCTCTCTCTCTCTCTCTCTCATGCAAAAAGGCTATGCCTGCCTCTCCAATGTGCAGATGTTCAGTTGGGGAGAAGGTATATTTCTCCTCTAAAGTCTGCAGCGGTCTGTGAGGGACTCTCTACACATGAGACATGCTGAGGAGCAGACTCACATGGTCAGCCCGCTGGGCTACAGTGACTGAGGGGAGAGCAGGGTTCCGGGCTTTTTGTGCTGCTCTGTCTCTCATCAGGATCATCACGAGTTGTAGAACTAAAGCCCCCCTAGAACAAGCAAAGCACTGTTTATTTGTGGATTACGCTCCTCCTTGTTAAACTCGCCATCTTAAAGTTCCGCTCTGTTCTACAAGGCTATTTTATTTGTAATTGTTCCTAACTTAGCAAACCCCCTCTGTAAGTATTTGGGCTCTGATCTTTTCTTAGCTCTCGATATACTAAATAACTAAATGATAGCTTTTTGATGGACTGGATGCACTGTATTCAGAGACAAGAACACATGATAAGGAAATGACTTGTGTTTGATGAAATGGAGAGAATTCCTACATTCATGTGTAGTACAAACCAAGCCAAGGGGCATTGAGCCTAGTGTGGGGAACAGCAGGGAGGGAGAATCTGTAAGTGGTTTGTTTGTGTGTTTGTGTGTTTGTGTGTGTGTGTGTGTGTGTGTGTGTGTGTGTGTGTGTGTGTGTGTGTGTGTGTGTGTGTGTGTGTGTGTGATTGGTGGTTGTAGGAGGAGGCCGCGTGGGTCCAGGTGAGCCTCGGTGGGGCCGCCCTCAGGGAGGCACGGGCTGAGCTGGTCCAGGCCCGGAAACAGTGGCACAGCCTGCAGGTGGAGATCCAGACTCTGCATGCCCTGGTGAGACACCCACACTCACATCTCATCTGACTCCACTCCCCTCCACTCCCCTCTACTCTACTCCACTCTCCTTCTCAACCTGCATCCTCTCTTCTCTCTTCCCCTATACCCTACCGGACCCTCTTCCCTCTACTCTCCTATTGACAACCTGCACCTCTTCCCTCTTTTCAAACCATACCTGCACCCTTTTGTTGAGCCATCTCTTCTACCCCAGGAGAAAGGCCTGGAGGGCTCTCTGCAGACCACCCAGCGTGAGTACTCCAGCCAACTGCAGGACCTGTCCCAGGTCATCTCCAGCCTGGAGGGGGAGTTGGAGCAGGTGCGGGGTGGCCTGGCCTGCCAGCGCCAGCGCCACAGCGAGCTCCTCAACACCAAGATGAAGCTGGAGCGGGAGATCACCACCTACCGCCGCCTGCTGGAGCGAGAGGAGGGCAGGTGAGGGTGGAGAGAAAAACAGCTTTGACTAGTCCACATCAGTATTTCATCTCAGTCACAATAATAGGTAGAAGAACAAATATATGATTGATAAAGAATACAAAGTCATAAGGTGTGGACAACACAGCAATGAAGCAATGAATAAAAATATTAAAATACTGATGAATAATGGGAATGAATAAGTTAACGTATTATGTGAATTCACTGCATTCATTCACAAATTAAACAGCAGTGCATCTTCAATCAAGTGACTTCATCATGATTCTATAACAGATGGCCAAAATAACTTGTAAGCACATGATAAAGAGGGTACAAAATGTCCAAACTATGGCTGGTTTGAGCAGACAGGGAAACAGAGAGCGCTCTTATTGAGGCTTTGGTCAGACCATAAACAGTACAGTGAATCTGACACGTAAAACAATCTTTTACTTTGGGTAACCACTGTGTGTGCCGAGGTTAATCCATATGTGTTTTCTACGCAGTCAACAGATGTGTAAGAACAGAGAGAAAAGTCAACAACCAAGCACCTGAACAGAGCTTAAAGAGCTCAAAGTAGGACACCTGGCTATTGATGCCAACAATTCACTGTAGTACAGCCTTTGTGGGCTTAGAACTTGTCTGCTTTACTGAGTAGTGTGACAGATGGTTGTCTTTGCTGAAAGAGGAATCTTTAGCCTACTGGATCATCAAATCCTAAAACATGTACAGGTTTAACAATTCCAGGCTCTCAAATATTGTTTTAAACTCAACTGTTTTCAGTAGCTTACCCCTAGTTAATTCCCTTTGTACAGTGCCCTTGTGCTATTAGAAAGGGGCTGATAAATCCTATGTATTCTTCTTCTTATTTTTCTTCTTCTTCTTCTTCTTCTTCTTCTTATTATTATTATCATTATTATTTTTATTCTTATTCTTATTCTTAATAATAATAATTATTATTGTTATTATTATAATTATTATTTTGTCCTCTAACATTATCGAGGGGAGAGATTCCCACATACATTTACAAGGAGGTTTAAACCTGACAAAAATGCAGTCTCATTGGCTTACACAATAATTGTGTGAAAGGGAAGGAGACATATCTCGATATCTTGGAAGTCATACATGTGGATACATGGAGAGACTATATGATCTCCCGCACACTGACTGTATAGCATTGTGCTGAGTATTGCTCAGGATTGGCCAAACAATTTTCCTAAGTCCAAAACGTTAAATTGTTGTTTTTTTGTTATCAAAGAAACAACCTTACAATTTCAGACCACACATTTTTCTACTCTGTACAGTATGTCGACAGGGTCACTCTGTATGTTTGCAGGTTCATGGGGCGTAATGGCCAGGGCATGGTGCTGCGACCCTGGAGTGGTCTGGTGTTAGGATCCAGGGAGAACGGTCTGGACAGCAGCGTTAGTGATCTGGCACTGACTCCTGACGAGCCCAAGTCAGAGCCCCTGCCAGACATCCCTCCGCTCCATCCGGCTGACAACGAGCTGCAGAAGGGCCCGGGTAGACTGCTCCGACAGCAGAGCTTAGTCATACTCACAGGTGACGCAAGGAGTCGACTACCACATACACACTCCTGCACACACACACACACACACACACACACACACACACACACACACACACACACACACACACACATTTTGGACAGATATCCAATTGATGTTAATTGCTTTTGTGCAGAGCCAGAGAGGGACAGTGAATTTCAGATCTCTACCGTAAAGACCCAGGAGATTCTTCAGGGCAACGTGGTTCAAGAGAGTGCAGAGGGTCGCGGCACAGTGGAGTAAGTATGGAGAACTCGGACATCCTCTCACCCTAGTGGTCAGAACTCACTGCATCGGTAAAGTGGCCATTGTACCGCAGACTGAGGAAGGAAAGCTTTGATCCTGCTTTTATCTGTGATTATGAGTGGGATAAAGCTGGAGCTTGGTGTCTTCATAATAAGCCCTGAGCTTTGGGATCACTTGCATACATGTCGGCTCTAGCATGGCCATGATCTCATCAGTAAGATTCAGCTAGCTCATCCTACATGTCTATCTGATAGCTTGGATGCTCTATTAGTGGTTCCTCAAAGCGATAGTTCACCCATTTTCGATCATTTGATATGTTTTTCATCAGATACCAATGTTGTATTTTAAACATTGTATCATCATTTAGTATTTCGTAATCAAACAGTAGAATGTCAAACGAGTTGAGAAAATTACTCTCTATTGCATTATTGGGGATCCTTCCTGAATTTTTAAAAATTACCGTCTTTTCAGCCAAGGGGAGCACGTTTGCTGGTTCTGTTTGATTTGCGCAATGATCTATGATCATTGTGGTGTACAATGAATTAACCATTTACATGCTGGTGGTTGGAAAAATACGGGAATTTTACATTGATCCTATGACCCGAACTTGTTCAATATCCTAAACGTCCTAAACTATCCTAAACATATATTGTTTAAGAAAATTGGTGAAGTATCCCTTTAACCACCTGACTAACGACATTACTAAAGACTCACCCACAGTGGCGACACCTAGTCTCGATAGACAGGACTTACAAGCACACCGCAAAATGGACCTCTGCATGTCTAACAAGCATGGAGTGATTAAACATTGATTCAGTTGGGTAATGAGGCATTCAGCCAGCCATGGGCAGGTATGGGAATTTTTCTCTGAGAAATGTCTACTTGTATTTGATGTTGAGGCTCCACCACAGACACACCAGGGTGTGTCATCATTCACGGCCAAGAGACCAGACGGGGGAATTCCTGCTGCACATCACAAACCTTTCAACCCAGATGGGTGCGGCCGCTATGTAAATATTTTCAGATCCAAGTCACCTGCTCCTTGGTAGACGTGCTGGCAGAGCCTAATGTTTAATGTCACATTTTCATCTACAGAGACAGGTTCTCATGTGAATCAGCAATTAGTCGTCAACGAGGCATGCAGATATACTACTATATAATTTGGAGGGGCTTGTTGCTGAAGAGAGCTCTGAAACATAAGGAGTGCTTAAAGTTACTTGAGGCAGTTTATCTGTAGGCGATATTGGCAACCTCTACCGTTTTCTTCGTGTAATTAGTTTCCCTAACCGTCGCAAAGACGACTTGCGGAATGCTCGTGGTCACTGCATCTCGCTAGCACGATCAATGGCTATACAAGTATGGGCATCTCTTCCTGATGTAGAGATGCGCTTCCTTGAGTCATAAAGCTATTCGTCACAGTTTTGCGAGAGATTGTGCCCGGTGGCAGACAAAATTAGTGTTAAATATTGAGACTTCAAGAGGACTGATCTGAACTGCAATTTTTTCATTCTCCCATAGACATTACAATGTGCTATCAGAAGACATTTATTGATAATCCGTTAATATAAAAAAGTTGCCAATAGTTGCTTTAATATTTATCCAACCCATACCTGTAGAGCGGTAGCCAGGAACCTCTAAGAAGTTGTCACTGACAGAGAGAGACCTCATTAAATACGAGAGCCATTTGCTCATGCTGATGCTCTAAAACAAACGATAGTCATAACCTCTACAAAAACATTCAGATGTGTTCCTACTGACCAAGTTAAACATTTAATTTTACGAATATCATAACAATTACCTTAGCCTAACTTCTCTCCAGAACATCAAAATCATCGAATACCTGTATGTTTATTTAGTGATATTATACATTTTTTGGAGAGCTGCGAAAGTGGTTCAAAAGACCCATTTGACCAAGGGCATAAATACATTATGTAGTATCTCTCTCTCTCTCTCTCTCTCTCTCTCTCTCTCTCTCTCTCTCTCTCTCTCTCTCTCTCTCTCTCTCTCTCTCTCTGTGTGTGTGTGATTTAGGGTTGCGTTTTCACTCTGCATGAGGGTGTGGTTGCTGTGTAGTACTAAATACACTTTTCAGACAGCTGGGGATCGGTGTTAGACCTTGCCTTTGTATCCAACCAGGACAGAGAATATAGACAAGGTGATCAAGCAGTGGGAGGGCTCCTTCTTCAAGGGAAACCCCAAGCTCCGGAAGAAGTCGGTGTCGCTTCGCTTCGACCTGCACATGGCAGCCGCAGACGAGGGCTGTGACCAGACTAAGCAGGACAGCCTGCCTGACGTGGAGGTACGACTGGTCATGAAGAGGTCTTGCAGCATTTCGGCCATCACCCAGTAAACCCCTCTGCCCTGCAGACAGCATCCCAGCTTTCATCGTCACCACAGCAAAGGTGGTGTGGAGGGAAAATGAGCCACTGTCTATATAAGGACTTTGTTATAAAGCTCATATCTTTCTTGTGACTAACGATTACACAATGCCATGCTCACCTAACTCATCACACCATTTAGAAGCACAGGGAAAAGATAGCTTCCCTGTGATGTTCTAATTCACAAGCCACATTCAAATTAGGGATTGCCAGATTTTCTTATGTTGATTGGTGGCCTTTAGAATGCGGGATGAGAATTGTACACTCCATAAAGAATAATACGATCTGTACTTATTATCTGTACTTTTCCCAAATAATGTTTGACATTCTGTAAAACAAGATTGTCAAATCGCTGCTGCAGTAAGTGCAATATAAGACGTTGTGCCACTATAGAAATCTGCCTGTAATAACAAATTACATAACCACTTTATTCAATTTATCAATTAACAAATTTTAAAGGTGGAGGTGACAATGTCTGTGATACAGAAAGTTTGCAATATTGCACAGTTGTATTCTGCTTAGGATCACCTGGTGGTGATTTAGATTTTATTTGAAATATCTAAAATAGTTTTTGTATGCAGACTCTAAAGAACTGTCTAGTTCCTTTGGCTTAAGCTTATGCTCTTTAGCGCTTTGCTAGTGTAGTTCATTATTTATTTATGAACTTGGTCATTCAAACTGAGATGTACAATACAATTAACAATATTCACATTTCTCACTGTGATTTCAATTGCTGTGAGGCACTTACTCCTGTGGCTCAGAGAACATATGAAAGTCTTGAAAAGGTGATTGTTGAGATAAGTGTAACTTGTAATGGAATTTATACTGCAAGTTATTGATGCTTAAAGTCTGATTTATGCTTCCAAAAAGATACTCATAAACGTCTGGGTTTAAAAGCAAAAGCAGCTCTTAAAGGCTCACAAAGCTGCCTGCATACACACACACACTAAAAAAAAACACTGAGCGGGAAAGTTAAGTTTTCAGTTTTGAGGTGCTTTTTTGACGTCTGCACATTCTGTTGTTTGTTGAAGCCACACTGCCTTCTAGGGCATGTGTCCCCCTAGTGCACGCGTAAACGTTTATTGCAAGCTTGTTGGCAAGTTTCTTTGACGAAGAAGCCTGCATGTTTGAAGACTTACAGACAAAGAAGCATAAATCAGCATTACTTCGAGTTAGACTGTTGCGTTATGCTCATGATATCTATAAGACCTACTCTAGACAAGTGACACCTTTTATTTTGCTGTGTCTTTGAGTTGGCAACAACTATATAAACGCATTTGTAAAAGAAAAAAAACAACATTATCTATGCATTTCTTCAAATGCTTGATTTACTTTTCATGGAGCATTTACACATCTGAGCTGTCAAATCTTAAATTAAAGCATTATGGTGTTATTTAATTATTTGTTAGATTATATAAAAATACTATGATGAATGTAGTTTTTTAAGGTATTTACTATTGAAAAATACATTATAGTTTTTATGATTTTTAAAATAATTTTATGTGATGTCAAAATCATATTCATATTTCTTTCTGTGTTCGGAGGTAAAGCCAAGGTGTAGGAAGTTTTTGACAGTTTTTACAGTTTAGCATACAGTCACATAATATTGACAGAGTTACAAACTGCAAGAACATGTGCACTTTATTTAAAACATATACAACATTTGTGACAAATAGAGATTAAATAATTATAATAATATATAAGTAATTGGAGCGGTAACCATTTATGCTTTCTAGTGCTGTCTGTAATGGTGTGTACATAACTCATTCATAACATCTTCATAGGCCCTTAATAACAACTTCACAACACTTGCAAGACAATTTATTCCCACCAAGTCATCACATATTAATGCAGCATATGGGGATAGAAGGTTTTAAAATAAAAGTCTGAGAAGTGTTTTGCTTTTCAAGTCAATTAACTGAACACAAAATCATTGCCTCAATTTCAATATTGTGCTGTTGATGTATCAGACTCTTTGAACATTTTGGACCTGTGTTGGACCTTTCAAATCTCACCAGGTACTCTCACTGCTGACGTAACAACAGCAATTATCCATAGTCTATGATCTATTGACACATTCATATACTGTTAAATGATACCAGTATTTTAATGCCAATCTAGCTAGCTAACACATTATTTAGTATCTAACACAGATGTATATAAATCCCCAATTGGTTAAATACAATTATTAACACAAATTAATCGAGGGTTCCGGATTTGATGTGGGTTTAGAATGTTTGGTTTGTCTCTTTGACTGTCATGCTCCTGCATGAAGGCTGTTTGGTCCATTGGGATGGGTCCTTAAAGCATGCCATTACATTACATTCATTTAGCAGACGCTTTTATCCAAAGCAACTTACAAAAAATAGTGCCTACAACAAGAGAAGACCGTTGCCGTAGCAAATTACATACCGGTTGTGGTCACCTGTTAGTCTGGGTATGTTAACTTAAAAGGGAAACAGTCTGTTGACTCTGCCACCTGTCGGACTGGATGCCGTCCTGTTTCTTTCTACTATATAAAAGTGCACTAGTTGTAGCTACATCTTGGCAATTGTTCCTTGGATCAAGTCAATTGCGTTCGTGCAAGGCTGCAGGCAGTCGTATTCTGCAAAGATGTGGCACACATTCCCAATGCCAGCTTCTGCTCCCTTTGCCACAATGCCAAACATCCTATTGAGAGAAATAACAATAATCAGACGTTATATTGACCTTTTATTAATATAAAGTATATATAAATATAAAACTCTTAAATAGAAAGAAACTTTCTGTAACGCTTTTTTTTTACTTTAGGCTTTTCATTGTGTAAGTAATGTTTCTTTATGTGTGGGCTTTTTGTAGTGTAAAAAAAGTTGAGGCCCAAATGGAACTTGGTCTAGCCTTCTTGAATGACAACCTGGCTAAGCCTGCACATTATAAGTTATTGTACTGCAAGAGCAGAGTGCAGATGCATTTTTCCAACAGGCCTACCTCGCTGGTTTGGAGCCTTTCAACCACCTATGTCAATGGAAAAGAAAGTAGAACATTACCACAGCGTAATTTGATTTGATCATCTGCTTCTCTGAATCACTCTCATTAGATGTTAATGATTTATTTTATATGCGACTTACATTCGTTTGTCTGGATCTTCGCCACTGTAGCTTAGCAGGTTTGCAGGGTAATGGCGTCTGAAAAAGAGTCTGGACGGAATGTAGAGTGTTAGACTTCAGTCCACTGTTTGGCTTAACACAATCATGCCATATCATACTTAAACGTTAACGTAAAGAGAGACTACTTACTTTCTTTGAATGTCTGTCAGTGTCACACCCTTTGGGGACACCTTAATGTTGACGACGGCCGGTGTGGTGGGTTCTTTCTGAAGGGTAGAGGTCACTGCCTTCTGCACAGCGTGGGGACCAGTCAGCATCTCAGTGGGGACCGCACTCAGATACAGGAAGTTACTGGCTAGATCAAAAGAAACAGCATGACCTTAATAGGTTGGTAGATCACATAAGGACATTACTTCGCTTCCATACTAAAAGAACCCCACTTGTGGGCTTAAGTAGATGCATATTTTAATAGTTGATTTTGAAATACAGCTGCAAAGCGAATATACTCTGAAATATACTCTCTACGTGCTTGCACTGTATTAATAGTACAAAAGGAATTGTCAAATCTATTGAGCCCAGGCTTTCTAACATAGGGTAACTGAAATGGACACTTTTTGTGGTGGCACTGTTATGATCACACTTCTTTTAGGCCCTGTTTCTCATACAGAGATAAGGTCAAGTCCTTAATTAAAAAAACATTTCAATGGAGAATCTCCATAAAAATAATTGCTCACCAGTTTTCGTGTTGTTTTCAGATGCTGCATCATCGTTTCCATGTGTCTTCCCCTCCACTGTATCTAAATCTGGGACGGAAATAGATTTGAATTAAATGGTTAAATGACCCGCAACACAATTATTTCTTTTTTTCGTTTGCATGTTTTTTTCATGATTTTTGGTTTGTTTAGTACCATACAAATACCCCCACCCCCACACACACTCTCTCTCACTCACACACACACACACACACACACACACACACACACACAGACACAAGTAACAGACCTACCATGAGACTGGAGCAGCAGTTTGCAGGGTAAAGCGTAGGAGGTGACAGTGTGTTGGTACACCAGCGCAGAGAGACTACCTGCAAAGGGTGGATTGAGGGTCAGTTCCATACTGTTGGTTATCTTAATCAAACATGCATTCTTTTTTTTTTTTAAGTCAAGATCTAGAAACAGACAAGGCCTTGTTTTCAGGATTATTCTTTTTTGTTTCATACAAAGAAAATGTTTTGCTGTTGCCACAAGAGGGCAGAGGGGATCCACAGTACAGCCTGAACACTGGCAGCAACCTAAAAAATGAATGTGCTTTTAGCCATAGAGACCATGACTTTAGGAATATATTCGTAATAATTAAGTTGTGGTTGTGTGTCTCTCTTACTATTGTAATTTATCTGGAAATAATGAATGTTTAGATGCTGTTGTGATGTTTGGGTGTGGTATATTCTTCAATCCTTATAACCCTACAATGAACTGCTACAATTATAAAGGACCGTTTTATTATGATGGTAACATGATTCTGTTCATGTGGGATCACTTTACGTGGCCTTTCTGTGGAACCTGTCGAATCTCTGTGTCTCATTGCCTTAAAGGGCTGAACAGTGATTGTGCACGGAGCAGGGTCACACCCTGTGATCTCACTGGGCTCGGGGCTGACTCATTTTAGATATCCCTACTCCAGGATATGGGCTCATTCAGTTACTAAGAAATTCTTGACAGACACAAGTAGTGTGACTAAGATCTTTTTAGTGAGAACTTACCAAAGTATGGTTCATGAGTGGAGCCTTTGATGCGAACCCCCTTGGGTGAAGATTCAATAAGAAAGTGCCTGATGAGCTCTGAACTACCCTCTGCTGTGATGTTAAAGACAGTGAGGGTAAAAAAGAAAATGAAGACATATGCAAGTGGCTGTAGGTATTCATGCACTGTAGCCTACAGACTCTAGCCAGGGTGCCTGTGTGTATGTGTAATTGTTTCACTCTAGCCTACACTCTAGCCAGGCTGCCTGGGTGTATGTGCTATAGATTCACTGTTGCCTAGGGAATGTGTCTGCTTACTGACTACAAACTAAATGTTCCACAAATTCCACATGTTTTAAGAAAAATATGACTAGGCAGCATACTCTGATGTGTTTAAATATAAATAAGATTTTGACCTTATAAGATATATTGCAATATTCTACAAATAGTATTACCCCCATTATAAGACTGTCCCATTATATAGAACATTTGCCCACCATTTCTACAATGAATAAAGGGTCCACTTACTAGCTAATTGGCCTTTTGGGGAAGTGTTGGAGGCGGTTTGGTCCACCTTCATGGCCAGGCCAAAGGCCCCACGGTAGGATGTGCTGTCCCTCACCACAAAGGCTCCAGGCTGCCTGTCTCTCAGCAGTGTTTCAGCTGTGAGCAAACAACATTAGCCACAAAAAAATACTACCTTTGACACACTTCACACTTATTAAAATCAACCTTTTGTTTCATTTTAACAAACAATTCCATCAAATTTTTTCAACTTTTAAAAGAGAGGCTTAAAAAGAAAATAGCAGAAAAGACCAAGGCAAACTAACACAGGACAAGAAGGAGCTAAGGCTGATTCCTACTCAGCATTGAGTTTTCCCTGTGATATACTTTACAGAAATCCTTACCCTCGATTCTGTTGATGAGTGGACGGAACCAGTACTTAGATGTGTCCATTACAAACTTCATTGACGCCTGGTTGCCATGGCAATGTCCCTGGAAACCTGGAGAAGCAAAATCAACATTAGTTCAACCAACACAGTCGCCACATTAGGAAAAGGTCTCAAGTGCAGTGCCACAGATCATAATAAGATGGCGTACTGTGTGGAGAGGCTGGTGTGGAGTGTTGTGTTGTATGTGGTGGGGCCATCTGTGGTGGAGGCCGCAGGTTGTATTCTGGTTCTGGGGCCCCATTCACCAACACCACAGGGATGTCTGTCAAAGAACCAGCCAGGGAAGCTGGACTGCTGTGGATCCCCTTGCTGTGGAGTCCTTGAAAATGGTCCAGTGGGGAAGGTCCTGTGGGTGAGGGCCTGTCTGGGCTCTGCCGGCTGCCAAATGGGCCGGTCGGTCTGGACACGTCGCTGAAAGAGCCAGAGGTGTGGAACTGGAGAGACTCTGGGCTGTCCGAATCTTCACTGAACAAGGAGATAGAGCTGTGTGGAGGAAGGAAAGGTCATAGGTTTCACTCGCAGGTTTTTGTTGAATCCAAACATTCACATTTTTTTTAAAAACCACAACATGCACCAAAGACATCTGCAGGACCTTTTTAGCCATTTTGAATAAGCTTTGAATGTTTTCTCAGCGTGATTAATGCGATTGGGTATACAGTGACTACGCCGTACCTGCCCAGCATGTAGCTGGTGTCGGAGCCTGGCGACGTCGAGAACAAGGAGCCGCCGCTGTTCCTATGAGAGGGGCACATACGCATGGACCCTGGTGAGCAGGACATGTCCTGCTGCTGAGAGGAGACTCGCCGACGGACGGTACCACATGGCAGTGGGGGTCGGCAGGACGAAGGGGATCCCGAGAAGACTAGCGAGCCATGAGGGCTGCAGCTTTGGCTGGGGGACACAGGGATGGGCACGCTGCGAGATGGGCTGGTGGATAGTGATGAACGAGGAGAACATCCTCGTGGGACCAGGATACAGCTGGAGATGTCGTCCTCAGGGGAAGAATCTTCCGGAAAAAGGAGGATTTAATTGCAATTGTGCAGTTATTTAGGACTGCTCACTTTCAGTGTGTGTGATTGTCTATGGATAGACACATTTTTCCTCCTTGCATCAAATAAAACTTAAAGCTTTTTGTAACTCAGGTTCAGAGTAAAGATTATGCAAAAGCACAAACGGGCATTATCTCTCATATCTTATCATAAAGCATCATTTTATAAGGCACTTTGAGCCAAACTTCAATATACCATCAATACACACCCAACAGAATATTTAAAATTCCTGTATTTTTTGGCAGGTGCTTACTCGCTCAGAGTCCCACCCCAAATCACTAATCTCTGTTCAAAACCAAGTAAACATCGTTTTGCTGTTGTGAAGGTACTTTCTATGAAGAATGTACCTGAGGAGTATGAACACGTTCTGTTCTCTGCGCGCCCCTTCATTAGACGTAACCTTTTTCTGCTATTAATGTGCTACGTGCCTTTGAAACACGGATATACAGTAGCCAATAGTGGGTGTGCAACCCAGACAATTTCATGAAAAACTTATTCTAGACATGATGTGTCAGAGTGACTAGCACTGACGTGGATTTACATGTGGTAATGTGTTGACGCAAAGGCGTTGAAGTAGCAAGTCACATTTGAGTCTTGAAATGTGAAAAGTTCTTGTATGAGTAACTTGAAAAGCGGTAAACTCTGTTGTGTGCCTTCACTTGGATTCATTGGGTGTGGCATGCATTTTGTCTGAAAATGTACCCTGAGGCAGCCAAAGTTGGGTAACTTCTCCATTACGTAGCTCTAATTTAAATAATAGGTATATTTTTCATTGCCCTCGGCTATGGATACAATGAAAATAATGAAAGTGGTTTTTCAGGCACTGGCTTGCTCACACCTGCAAAGGTTTACACTCAGTACTTATTGAGGAAACACATTCTAGGCAGTAAGTCCTCGAATTTCAATAGTAACCTAAATATTCATTACATGGTGTACCTGTGTGAAGACTGATGGACGATGAGTGTTGATTCACTGGAATGGGTTCAAAGGTGGGATCCAGTTCTAGGATGAGCTGGTTCAAGTTATCCAGGGAAACGTCCAGTTCCAGGTCACTGGAGTCCCTGCTGGGCCTCACGGGAGATGACTTTCTTTCAAAAGTATCTTTGACAGAGTCCAGGCGGATGGTTTGACCAACCCTCAGAATGTGATTGGGTACCATGTGAGACATGTCTCCAGCTACAAGCATCCCCCTAGGGGGTAAATAGAGACCCAGATACAGCGTTACATTACGTTACATTACATTCATTTAGCACACACTTTTATCCAAAGCGACTTACAAAAATTGTGCCAACAAAAAGATAATGGTAAAAACTACAAGTCAGGTAGAGAACATAAGTGCATCCCTGACTCAATCATCTAGAGAAGAGCTAAGCAAGTGCTATATTAGACATCAGGATAATAAACAAAACCTTCACAAACCAACTACAAAAAATTAAAATTAAAAATAAGAATAAAAATAAAAATTAAATAAAAATTCTGAGTGCAACCAATTACATGGTATATCATGTAGAAGTGCTTGGTAGACGCAATGTTACATTCAAGCAGTGAGACAAGAGGTCCATAACAATGACAGCAGAGTCGTTCACTACTTCAGATTGTTCTGTCTTTGAAAGATTCAAGCATCCAACATTGCTGTCATCACCTCTGTCAACGTATTCCCCTTATATATTATACACGACAGAATTCACTGAAACTGAAATCGCTACAACTGGATGGGGGTCAGAGGCCATTGTTTCTGCATGCTACTTAAGTTACAGTCAAGACTTGTTTTTACAGTCAAGATTTCTTAATTATCATATTATTATATGAATTATGTATGTACTGTTTTGCAAGCCAATATATCATTGACCTGTTAATAGTCTGATTCATTCAACTGAAAGTGACAGGACTGTATATATCACTTTCACGTGACTACAATTGTCATCATATAATGTTTTATCATATTCTTTTTATATTGCAATAGCCACCTAAGACCATAAAAACTATTATTGTCACACGCAATACATGTTAAACCTTTTCTCAATTAATATTTACCAAAAACAAAGGCATCTTCGAGCATTTAAACTTATCATGAACTTGATATGTGGAATTAAAAAGTGTAAAAAAGCATGTTATTCTAATGTGTTGCTGAGTCTTGTCAGGTCCTCACATAGTCTATATCAAGCTCAGATGAAAGGATTTGGTTGTTTGTAGCATGCCTGACTCATCTGCTGTGTTTTTGACAAACAACAATATCCAGCTGTATGATTGTTAACTTCAAAAGGGGTGCTTTCACTGATAGATGTAAGGGATAGGCGACAGCAGTGAAAGGGTGTGTTCCAAGGCGTGCCCCTCAGTGAGTTGTACGGCCTATGTCGGCTGTCATGACAACGCTACTGTTGTTCTCCATTAGTCTAAATATGAGCCTCAGGTTTGAACTTGAAACCACAGTTACTGTCTCAGTGCAGAAAATCATAAAATTACAGATTTTTCTGCTCTTAAACAAGATTAGTTGTTGGTTTAAAAACAGAAGTATAGTTCAGCAGATAATATCACAGAACGTAATAAAACATATTTATGTAAAACATAAAATTATTAAATAAAAATGACTGAGCAATTACTGAAATGCGGTGTAACACCAATGCGAAAGTTTTGACAAGTGGATTGATATTTGATCATTTACTTTTGTATTGGATTATCACAAAGATAGATTTTACCTTATTTCTCTTTGGTTTTGTTGTCTCTATGTCCAATGTCGTATTCCTGAAGTCTGAGTCCAGCAGTGTGAAAATGCATGTGTTTGAATGCTTTTATTAATAGATCCCAGCCTTCTCTTACAGAGGACCAATCAGCAACTCAAGCACTCTGGGTTAGGCCTGATGATGTCATACAGGGTAAAGATAAGAGTGGAAAGTGGCCTGAAGTACAGGAACTGATTGAGACTTTCTTAACTTAGAAGTGTTAATTAGGTTTACACCCAAAGATATGTGCAACAGTTCAAATACACCTAAAATGTGAGAACAATAAATGATCTAGTTTAGAATCAAGGGTTCAACAATATAGAGGGTGAAATTCAGTTTATAAAAACAGTCTGTGGTGTAGCTAAACACTAATATAGCATACAAAATATCAGAACAGGAAAAAGTGAATTTTGAAGCATCTGACTTATTTAGTTTGCATTAAAACATTCAGAATTAGTTGTTTTTTTATTGCTTATGCACTATTATTGAAACTTTAGGCAATTTTTCTACACAATTTTTCTATAAATCTACACACTAACCACAAAACCTTACACCAAACCAGCAAAAGATCATGCATCTCCAGAAGCAAACTATTCTGGAAGAACTCTTCAACTCTTTTAAAAATGTTTTGTTTTTGCGTCAATACAGTGCACACAAACTACCATTTGAATAAGCACATGAAGAACCAACTACGCACTTGTATTTGCAGCGCGTTTCTGTAATGTGTTGTCTGAATTTGCAGCACGTTTTTTAAATGCTGAGCATCTGTCAAATTGATGTAAATGTTTTCTTAATTGCAGTGTGTTGGCCTCTCAGCGCCACCATACTCCATTGTCGTCCAAACCAAATGTTTACCTGAGGCCTACTTATAGTGCTCAAGCTCTGATTTGTAAGTGAACTTATTATCTAAAAGTGTTTTTGCAAGTGTCAATGTGGAAAGGCTATTGGCAAAATATTGTAGCAATGTAGAGACCAATGTTTACAGTTTTGCTAGAAATGTGTTAATAAATTTAAAACTGGGTGTAAAGCAGTGAGCTGTGTTTACATGTTTGCAAAAAGCATGTTATAAAATTACAAACTGAGTGTAAAGCTGAGAACGTGCGTTCAGTTTGGCATACTTGGTAAATGCATTGGCTACAAGTGTTAACGATTTCAGTGATTGTGCCTCAAGAATCACTTTTTGTGTGTAAACAATTAGAAAAAACTGTAATTAACAAGGTATGATGTAAAAAAAAATCTATTTTGTTTGGGTTTTACACCGATTGATACAGTTTTATTAATATTTTTATTGGAAAGAATTTAAAGCGTTACTGATGGAGATTTGTGTCATATTGTATTTCTTATATTTTCATTATCATATTTCTTCTATTCAGTGTATTTGTTTCTTGCATGGTACCTAAGATAATATTTACTCTATAAAAAAGGTTTTGCAAAACCCATATTAAGGAAAACCTTCCTTTTAATTTAACATTTTAATGTTTACAACAGCAGAGGAATAACAAACTTGTCCGAAAGTTATATAGAAAGTTATAAGACAACAATATGATATAATGATGCACAGATGCAATATATTTGTGTTCGCAGCAAAACCTTTGTGAATATAGAGTAAGTTAATCAAACAGAGTGAAAGAGTAAAGTGTAGTCCTCAAAGTTGGTAGGGGTTCCGACTGGTTCTTCATTTAAAAGCCCATGCCATTGTCCTATCCTAATTTGTCCATCCTAATTTACATTAAATAAAAACAATTGTGTGTTATAAAACTTCAGAGTTCACTCTGGCATTTGGACACATTTGGCTCGTAGCAACATTAAAAAAAAAAAAAGATTAACTGTTTACTTCTCAACAAAGGCACATCATCATTGTAGCAGACCTTGCTGGGTAGCAGTCAGCCAGGCTGTCTTACGGGGAGAATATGGTGGTGGATTCAGTGTCAGTGGCCGCTGAACTCCTTCTTCTTCCAAATGTGTACTGGAAGAACCTCTCCTGACTCAGGCAGCCCAGGTCCTTCAGTAACTTCAGCAGGTCATGGCGGAACTTCACCCCGATAAAGGCGTACACAAAGGGGTTAAGACAGCACCTCAGAAAGGCCAGACACTGGGTGACATCGGTGGCGTAGAGGAGGTTGTTGTCATAGTTGCAGTCAGTGTTCTGACTGCCCTCCCGGCTGGTGAGTGTGGTCAGCAGCAAAGTCAGGTTGTAAGGAGACTGGCAGATTATGAAGACTGCCACCACAGCAAAGATTACTTTAATGGCCTTGTTCCTCTCAAAGTTGCGGGCCTGGCACAGGGTCTGAACAATGGCACTGTAACAGAAGCACATGACCAGGAGAGGCACAGCAAAGCCCAGGACAATCTGGCTAGTCTGGATACTGATGCGGAGATTGTTGGACTGATTGGCATATGGGGTGCAGGTTTTGTTGGAGATTGTGGTGTATGTCATTTCTGGCACTGAGAGGATCAACGCCGTGACCCAGATAAGTGCAGAGGACACCTTGCTGAAATACACCGCTTTAGAGCGGTGGCGGTGGGCAGACACGGCCTTGGCTATGGCAAAGTACCGGTCCACACTGATGAAGGTGAGAAGAAACATGCCGCTGTAGAAGCTGACCTTGTAGACCGTGTGCATGACTTTGCACAAAGGCAGCCCCAGAGCCCACTCGCTCGTGGAGTTAGCGGACCAGAAAGGGAGCGACAGCGCAAAGAGCAGGTCGGCAAAAGACAGGTTGAGCAGGTACATATCGGTCATGGTCTTCAGCCGCTTGAAGTACATGAAGGTAAGAATCACCAGCAAGTTGCCCATCAAACCCAGGAAGCTGATGAGGGAGAAGAAGGTCGGAAAGAACCAGGAGCGGAACTGACGGTTGTACTTTTTGTTGCACATCACGGCATATTCCCCGTAATCAGATCCAGTGGAGTATTCGTAGTCGTCAGTGGTAGACTCATTGCTCTGGGATGAGCATGTCTGAAATAAAGTAGATACAGTGCATCAAGCCTGAATACTTAGGCTTAGATCGAGACATACTGAAACCAGAGCATATATCCTCTATCTTTCTCTGGTCACCCTAAGAAGCATGTTTGTATGTAGCTAAACCACTACTGGAGAGGAAAATTGGGTTATGGCTAACTTTATGAAAGACTGTGATTTCAAAAGTTGAGATTTTGGCTATACAGTATCTTATTATATAATGCCATTACAAAAATATATATTTTGTTTTTAAAAATGGGCCTTGTGTTTGTCCATGGTAAGACCTACCTGAAAATGCCAAGTCCATATCAGAAGAGCTGATATTTGGACATCTGTGAATCAGAAACAGATAACAAATATAAGGTTAGTGTTGCATCACTGCAACTGTGCACTGCAAATGATTTGCCAGTTCCCTAGAAATGCTTAATTATATTTGAATTGTCTGCATAGAAATATAAATTGCAACAGAAATGTGGAAAATATTGTGGTACTGGAGTCCTGGGACTGACAGACACAAATGTGAAAAGGAACACAGTTAATGTGAATGTGTTTATGGTCAAGCTAATATAATTTCACAAAAACATACAGAGACTATTTAATTATCTCTCATGAGGCTCCATTCATAACCATCAATGGTGATAAGGAAGTTAGCTAAGTCCGAAACTACAGTAAAGTGGGGACACCTTGTGGAAAGAGCTTTAGATGGTGATTTATCTGGAGCTCAGGAGGTGCTTCAGAAAAGATATTTTGAAAAAGAAGGCCAACAATAAATAACCTGTTGGACAACAGTTCAATGAATGTGTTCAAACAGTCACCCACTACTAAGCCATGATAGGGAGAAATGTAACATCGTTACAGGAGCCATGGAGAGATTCACTATTGTCTCAACAATGTGCTGTACATTTTACATCTACATTTTGTTCATCTTACCTAAAGAACACCCCTGGAGTTTTCTCATCAAATGTCATAAAAAAAATGTGTCACACTACTTTAATTCACGTATCTTAATTTAACAGTCACATATTATTTTAGTTAGTACCTCACCTACAGTCCTTTTAAAGGGACAGTTGATAGTGCAATATGAAATATGAAAGCAACATATGTCGTAATACTTTACAACAACGCTTAATATTCACAAAAGTAGCTCTCACAAAGAAAAACGCTGGTGGTGCCAGGCACTCTATGCTGCTCTATTGCTATTTAGGTATACGAAACAAGTGTTGAGCTGTGCTATTTGTGGAATTCATTTTTAGTTTTGTGTACAGCAAAGAAACTACATGACCTAGAAAAACATTTAATGTACTGTATACATTACTTTGTTAACAAAATAGTACAAATACATTTTAAAATTGACAAAAAATGGTTTGAGTATCTATGTCATTGTTAAATTTATCATGGTAAATAATGATAATAAAAAAATGTGTGTGGGCATTACAATAGACAGTAAAATATTACTGCATTGCCCTAACAAAACAGTTTTATTTGAGACACTTACCATGGACAGATGTCATGTTGATAGGCTTCACTATGGTCTCTCTGTCTCTCCTAGCAGTCAGGTTGTTTGAGTAGAGCTAGTTTTCTGAGTGAAGATAAAGGTTCTAGTTCAC
The DNA here is from genome assembly GCA_036023535.2 of Galaxias brevipinnis. Lineage (NCBI taxonomy): Eukaryota > Metazoa > Chordata > Actinopteri > Galaxiiformes > Galaxiidae > Galaxias > Galaxias brevipinnis. Next base: position 31,069 of record JAVQIZ010160664.1, read on the forward strand.
CGCATGACCCCCCCACCCCCCCCCCCCCCCACCCCCACCCACACACACACACACACAGACTCACACACACACACACACACACACACACACACACACACACACACACACACACACACACACACACACACACACACACACCACACCACCA
>JAVQIZ010160691.1:0-42980 GCA_036023535.2 Galaxias brevipinnis
TCACCTACTTCATCTTTGAATGCCTTCAACCTCCCTCCCCCCACCCACTCCTCCTCTCTCCACTCCCTTACCGGTTGGTTCACCTCCCCAGAGACCCCTGGCTATGATGATTGTCTCACAAGCAGGCAATAAAACACTGTGCTTCCGCGTTAATTGTCTGCATGCAGTTACACAAATCTGTATGGTGGCTGTGTGTGTCAGCCCTGAAACACCAAATTAATACTTGTTGTCATGGAGCCTGTCCTTTCCGTTTAGATTCCAGTTGGTACCAGCCACCACGATTCAAGCCTCCGGTGGGATTATTATTCATAATCCAGCCTAATTTAGCTTTACCCAATACTAAGGCAACATTATGAGGGTGAAATGAGGTCCCTTAGCATTAACGGGCTACAATGGTAGAACTAGTCATTGCCAGTTTGCCTGCAATATCTGTTAAATCTGTTTATCCTTGAAAAACAATTCATCTTCGTAATCGTTTTAGCTCAGAATGTTGCTTTGGTCAAAAGTAAGTGTGCTAGGTTTGTTTGTTTCTGTCCAGATGGCACACATTAAAATACAAAGGGTCAACGACGCTTTTGTGAAAACTGTAAAATTGTCCACGTAAAGAAAATGTTTAATACCTTATCTAGTATCATAATGTTGCCATTATTAGTTTTTATTAATTATGGTAATGCTAATATAATGTTTGTTATAATGGCTAAGCACTTTCAGTAAAAATGTGTATAATACTACTTTGTGGATCCATACTCACCAGTAAAGATAGGGTTTATCTTTATCAACATTGATGTTATTCAAGGGATCCATTCTGAACCAGGTGTTGAGAGTGAAACCATTCTGATAAGGCCACTTAGCAATAGGAGGTAAAGCAATGGCCTACAGGCAGATAGAGAGAGAGGGAGAGAGAGAAAGAGAGATACTGATGTGTTTTGTAGATTTGAAAGGCACAAACTGCAACCTGGCTCTACTGTTTCAAATGCAAAAGGAAGCACACAGGTTAATTGTATTTGATTATATATTGTGTTAGAGCAATTATTGTATATATCACACACACAATTTTGAGATATTTCGTAAACAATTGATGACAACTTAAAGCAAAACATCCAGATTGTCAAATATTGAAACACACAGACTTACTGCCGCACTCCGACCAGGGAAGTTGAAGAAAGTGTCCGGCCCATGCCTTTGGGGCATCTGATTGAGCACTGACAGCAGTTTAACTGCATGCTTGGGCTAAAGGAGAAATCAAAGATTAACAGGATGATTTAAAACCATTAACCATCACAAAAAGCCTAAACGTGGCCAGACAACTGCACGGTAACGTCTCCGCTGCTACCAGTTGACATGCAGTCAATGACGTCCCCTCGCTCAAGAGAAAGATAATCGCAGATCAAGGCCCAAAACCCAGACCAGTGCGATGTCTCTCTTTGGGCTGCATGTCCCTTTGTCACACTGAGACACTGACTGCAGGCAGCCATCGTCCTCCTCCTGCTTCTGCCTTAGATCACTTACCCATAGGCCCCCTTCCCCTCGCAGCATGCTGAAGAGCAGCTTCAGCTCCTTGACTGTGATGCTGTAGCTGGCCAGCACGCCCAACATATCCACCAGCAGATCTAGAAACAGCATACCAAACATGAAAGAAATGGGAGTAAAATTAAACCACGCAATCAAACCATACGTAGCTGATGAGATATTCCAATTTTCCCTCATTGCAGTGAGAGTTTGTAGGAACACAATTTAAATGTGTTATCAGTTCATTTAATCTGTAAATTATCTTACGTGAATCACAGGGACACTGTCACTGCATTTATGGAAATATCTAAATTGGCTTCTAAATATAAATCACAAAGATGTTTCGTTCAAGGTTTTGTTCATAATAATAAAAAAAAAAACGTGTGTACAATATTTTGCTGACTGCCGGCAACGTATGGTAACTACCAGTACAGTAACAAAATGATCTACAGTTGACAGTATCTTTTCAACTGATTTGTTTACCACAAAAAATTATCTGTACTGTTGTGGAAAAAGCAGCAATATGATCACAGATCAAAACTGCCGTTAGTGGCTTTTTAATTGTAGCGACAAAATCAACCCAAAAGGTAAGGGAAGCCGCTGGACAGGTGAATCTGAGGTGGTCTTATCACTGACAGAAAAGGGGGCAAGAAAGACTACATAGGGAAGGATAGTAATATAAAACCTTAAAGTGCCATAATCCTATGTGCATTAGCCTAGCATATTCATTACCTGAAGGGTCACTTGCAAATATAATGAAAATGCGTACTCTGTGAGGGGCAACTGTTCAATCTATTAAGAAAAAGGTCATGGGTGATGATTCAGCTTAGAAAACACTCCTACTTTACAGTAAAAAAGGGGCTGGGGATGAGATTTCATTATTTTTCAATCTCAAATGGAACTGAAATTTTAATATTCCTATAAACTGTCATTCAATCTCATTATAAAACACACTGTGACTAATGAGATTTTTCTTCCCCTCACTCTTTCAATCTTTTTCTATCCTTTTCTAAGCCGGATCATTTTCAATATGCTTAAAATATCAACTCAATCCACCTTTATGAAACTCAACTGTTGCACTTAACCATACACCCCTACAAAAAGATTGACTGTTTTAGCAATGATGTTACCAAAAATCTTGAAAACAATGCAGTTTTTATTAGCTTTATAATGTTATTAATGGCCTTTGGTCCACAATGGTTGGTCTCAGGTCTGCATCATACCCCTCCTGTAACAACTTAACTTAATCAAATTACATATGAGAACCTAGGAATATTGAAAACCTGCCTGGTCCAATTTTTCTGTGTTATTGAGTACTGGGTATGTAAAGTATGAGATACATGCATGCTCAAGTACATTGAGTGAATAAACCTTAACCAAATTTAATCACGGCGATCTTAACTACATATTTTCTCCAAAAATACCAGCAAGCAAAGAATGCCAGATGTGTCTAAATAGATGCAGATAGCTTAATGCAAGTACGATTTCCTATATACTATGTCCTTGAAGACTACTGCCAAATAACTGTAGACTAACTCTGTAGAGGACTGGGCAGCGGACTGTACCTGCAATCATGTCTTCCACGGAGCTCATTTTGAGGAGCACTTGCTGGATGAGGCCCACCTCTGTGCTGGTCTGTAAATTGCGCACACTTTTACGGAGGATGGCGGTGAACATGCTCCAGATCTCGGCCTGGCAGGTGACATCACAGTGCTCCAGCAGTTCCACCATACAGGCGATGCTCTCCGCATCCTGAATGATGAAGTTCATCTCTAGGTCAAACTCCCCGCCCACCAGCTGCAGGGTAAAATGGATGGAGATAGAAGTGGAAGGGAGAGGGGAATAAGGTCATGGAATAGGATAGAGAGAAAAAAAGAGAGAAATTGAGAGCCATGCCTGCGGAATAAAGACATGTAATGTGATCTACATTTATTTAAATCTAGATAGTTCTAATCCCTAATTCATCCATGATAAATACATATTTTAACTCCGTGTCAAAGAGCTGTAGGTTACATTGTTCAATATTCGGTCAGTCCAGTCTGAGACGCCATAGCTCACCCTCCAACCATGTCCCATATATGCCGCCAACAATGACAAAACAAATCAGCTGTGCCGTCTGGAAAACAGTTGTGGTGAAGGGGCCACTCACTTGAGTTTACCTGTACAGCTAGCTTACCCAACACTACTAGATACGACATCTGAGGGGAACTAGGTTTTGGAGGTGAGCAAAACCAACAAGCCTCTCGAATGTTACGGACATGCTGATTGAACTATTATGTCTCTAAGCCAACCCCATTCTGCCATTCTGAATTTTTTTACTGTTTGTTACTATGCAGATTTAAAAGCAGGTGAGTATGACACCACTTCCCTCTTGGGTGTAATTTGCATACTAGTGCTAGAGATTAAACAACGACAGGCATAAGAATAAAGAAATAAAAGTATCAAGAGACATATTGCACTTAAAGTGACCTGAAAGGAACTTTAATTGTCATAGACAACGAGCAAGTGCAACAGCTCAATAGTTTATGGAGGCAGAAAGAAAGGCCGTATCTTGAACATCCTACAACACATTGTTATCCTTGAAATGCCGCCAGAAAACCATTCCAGATAGCTTTATAAATGAGCACCAAGTGTGGTGACAACGCTCCGTGAAGCAGTAACAAACGATAACGTGAGGAAACACATCTTGTAAGCTTATGAGTAAGGGGGAAGAGTAATATTCAGCCTGAGCTGGTTCAGTGCCCAAGCTGTGAATTAGATATCTCCGAAAACCAGAGCACACCATAACAAGCCCTGTCTTTATATATATAGCCCTCTATGTTAACGGTGATGATAAGTGAACAGGCCGCTGCCAGAGGCAGGTTATTCTTCTTCAACGCCTCTCATTTGTTTTAGCTGTGCACTGCAGACCACCTTCAAGGCCAGCCTGTCACTCTGCCACCGCGGTCCATGTCCTGTTCTGAACCAGGAGGCCCAAATGTGTTTATCAGCACCGTGTCCAGCTTTGATGCTTCACTGTATTAATTGCTCTGACAGGACAGGCTCGATGTGTCTGTTTGCCTGGCTTGAGAAATCTAATCGGCTAGCAAAGGACAGTGAATGTTCACTTTCAAGTGGGTAGGCGGAAAAGGATAAAAAGGGCCAACAGGTGGCTTAGGGGCAAATTGTGTTTCTCAAGATGGCACCGTGTCAAAACTGGCAGGAGTCTCCAGATGCGTCCTTGATGTGTTTACCTTTCATCTTAAATTCTTCCATAAGATTAAGCGCCAGAATATGTCCAGACTCCTACTGTGTCATATTTTTCACTTGTTTGGCAAAGCAATGAATTGGCTCAAAAATGAAATGATGCACACTCTGTCAATCTGTCCTATTTAAAGTAAAAGCTTAGGCTATCTGTGTGTGCAGCTTTCTATTTCTATTTAGTCACAGAACCTAGTCCATATCTCACAGCTCATCCAATCCCACTCAGAAGAACAGTCAGACGTTATGCAACAGCATATTCTATAAGTAATTCCCATAAAACAATTTAGAAATGTGATGAGGATATACATAATGTTTGCCATAAGTAAGCCATTAGTGGAAAGCAATTGTGCCACCAATTTGAAAAAGAAGATGCATATATCTACAACTTATTTTCAGATCTTTTTTTTGTATTAGCAGCTCAATAATTGTATGTACAGTATATTTTAGAAATTATACAGCAAAAGCTATAGTGCTATTATAAATAATAATGTTCTTGGTCTTAGCTGGGGATTTATTTTTAGAAGTGTGGCTTTTTAGATGAGTGGCTGTGAAGTTTCTCTCATAGGCAAGTGCTACACACTGAATAAATGTTTTTCAATTGAAGAAATGTATTATTTTTAACAAGTGGAGTTATTATTGTGGAGTTATTACAATTTACAAACACCCAGGGAAATGCTCTCACAGATTTTTAACTGTTATGGCTTCACAATGTCAAAAGTTGAATGTTTTCAATGTCATTCTGTACATAATATATGTTGTTCTTACCAAAGATGTCCGCTGACACCATAAGGTTGTCCTCCTGTTATCAGGCATTGATGGCTGCCCTATTGCTTTCCTAAACAATGGCACATGCAATGCTGTGTCTCAGATGGGACAAAGCTTTGCACATTCTGCTCTGAGCCCAATCATTCTCCCCTGCCTCCCCATTAATCACTCCATTCACATGCAGCCTTTTGCTATCTGAAGTAGAACTCTAATTGCAGATTCACATCCCCAGAGTAATTTGCACCCATTGTGCTACAAGAGGTAAATGAAGACATGAAATCACAGATTACAGGCTAACCACAGGGATAGCACAGCCTCTTAGCCATGCAGGAATTGTGTAGGGAGTTAATCACTAGCCATTATGAATGCCACTTTAACTACATCAACGATGCGACATCGTAATTAATGTTAAGAATTTAATGACACAAAACTCTGTCTCATCAAATCTATTTAGGTAGATGGTTTGTTTAAACTCAACTTCTTTTGAGATCATTAGTAAAACTGAGGCTCAATAGACATGCAAACCAGTTGTCCTGTTCATTGCATACAGTGACTAAAGTGGGGGATTGGCTCATCGTACTGTATGTGGTGCATTGGACTGAGTTGCATACAAAAATATAAAATGATTTAGCCAATGAAACATTCCTTTCAGTCCCTCTGGTGGCTCCACAACCACATCAATATGTGGTCAAAGATGGCTGTACTTCACACCTCTAGTTTTGTCAAGTAACGTAATGAGGACCACGGGGAAGCTCGGTGTGTGGGAGTCGTACAGTATTCCCATGTCACACTTACAGCTATGCTCAAGTAAAATGAGGTCCATTTGAGAGAAATAAAGCAATCTCAGGACCAGTTGGGGCAGGTTCAGTACAGTCATGTTCAACGAGACCAAAAAACCAATGGGATCTCTCTGGAACTCCCCAATAATATAACATTTTCTTTGGGAAAAGTCCCAAGGGATACAGGCACATTCAATACTTTGTAGTTACAGCACCCACTGAAAAAATGTTAGCTCACATTCTGAAACAAAATTCCATTTTATGCCACTTTTTTTTTTTTTTTTTACACTCCTGATCCTGCAAGGGAGGGATTTAGATAAAAGAATGATGGAATTCTTTTGTTTTTTCACTGTTCCCCTAAACAACATCCAAAGCCACATGCTTCTGGCTGCCCTTGCACTACTGCTCTCTCTCTCTCTAATGTCTCTGTCAGGGATGCATGATGACAATATCAACCCCCCACTCACTCAAACAGGCGCTGTGATCGGCTGACTGTATTTTTCTAGTCAGGACAGTGACTGACACTGAGCTTTGATTAAACCTAACACGATGTTCAGACAGTCTGACTTTCATTTATTCTGTATAATAATACGGAATAATGGCACTTTCATGGGATAGCAGAAACTGCAGTGATTGAAGTTTGATTGGATGTTTGGCAATGTGATACGAAATTTTATAAAATGTATTTACAACATACGTTTTTTAATATAATATCAGTATATTATAATTTTTTTATAATTTAAAACTATAATCATCAGTATATACATGAAAGGAATTATGTTGCTAAACTTGGATGGATATTGCTATATAAATATCAGGAATGCCTGGAAAAGCTGCTATTACAAATTATCTCCAGTGTACCTATGTAGCTAAGCAGGTAAAATTTGGTGCCAACTTAGGTTCTGGTCCCAACAGTCATCTAAAATACATAATATGTATGGTGTCAATTCAATTAAGTTCAATGTTTTACAAAATACCTTCTTAACAGCATATATCATATGTCATATTACTCTGACTTTCCAGCAGTAATTTGTCATACTGAACTACATAGTGACAGCTGGTCATTAAAAACATAAGGAATTCTTACCTAGCGACAAAGACTTTTTTAAAGTTTAGACTTACAGTTTGGCCTAATGTGAGTGAGCCAACCAAAACAACAACAATGATTTTGATAAAAAAAAATCGTGTTCAGGAAAATTTTGTCATTTTCTGGTGTTGCTGTTTTCCTTCTTTTTGAATAACTCTTGGAACCAAAAGAATAAGATGAATCCAATAAATAGCATAATAAACCTATACAAATATTTCCCCCCAGTATTTTCTATAAAGCTTTGCTGTGAACTTGGCTGAGAGTCCTGTCAACCGGCGCTCTATATTCCAACACTAAGGTATGATCATTTACAATTTCTTGTCTGCCTGTTAGAAATACAGACCTGCCTGAACTGAAAGGAAAAAAAATACTTTTTGATATGTCTAGTGACATAAACCTTTGAATTGCTGCTCAAACCCATGGGAAAGACAGTCTCTGGAAAGCAATGAGTAGGGCCACATGATGACATCAATAGCACGTTCAAAGACTGCAGCTTACAGCCCCATCACATGAGAAAGCACAGGCAGTAAGTGATGCCAAGGAGAGACTGTTCATTTCCCTCTCCTGCTGAAGCTCAGCGATGGGCATCAAACAATGAGAGGTCTAGATTGAAGCCTCCCTCCAGGCCTGTGACGGACTGAAAGCTGAATTAGAGTTCTGGCAGAAGATGGCTTGTCAGTCTGCATGTCAAGTGTCACCTAAAGCATCTCTCAACGTCTCAGCCCAGCCACCAATTTACATGCGCTTACTGGCAATGGGAAGTGGCTCCCTATATACAAATGCAAATTAGCTTCCTTCTAGAATCCATCTCAATGTATTGAGACTATCTTCCTATTCTACATCAAAGACTCGTAACATGCATGTTTAGTGCAAGCGTGTGTGACACAAATATTTGCATACAGACACAAACAAATACAAATAGGCTTGTGCATGCATGCACGCACGCACGCACGCACACTATTACTATCTCTCTCTTTCTCCCTCTCTAATAAAGAGAGAGCCCAATGTGACAAAGGGGCAAATTAAACTGCCAACAATTCATGCATTGGGAGTACTCATGGCTTCCTTCTAATCTGGGTTTTGTCAGACAAGACTGAAGCTGACCTATTTTTGTATTCCCTTGAGAGGCTGGCAGTAAAGGACTATACCTGCCTACTGTACCTCACTTCAGTATATGTTCGTGCCGAGATTGGAAATAGAGAGGCATAGCACTGAGATGTCATTGCTTGCCGCAAAGCCTTCTGGAGATATATTGGGCTCAATTTAACAAAACATTCCAGATTGAAAGTGCCCACTTGAAAACCATAATGGCATATCTGCTCTCAACCCAAATCCATTCTAAAAATTGGTTTGGAAAGTGCTCATCTTGATTTATGGCATAAGGGATATTATAACATCGTATCATGTGTATTTTGAAATACTGCCTTTCATCATCTTCATATCATTCCAAACAAAGAAATCTTCAAGGGAGTATTGAACCATTTAAAGAGGCTTATCATGTATTTACTAACTAGAGAAAAAAGGTCAGAAGGGGCGGCCAGGTGGGGTGTGTGTGTAAAGCTTTCTACCTTAAGTGCGAGAGAAACGTAACTCTATTTAATGAACGCTCCTCTATTCAGTTCCTCATTCCTATATCTACACTGCACAGTCCTGCAGAGCAAAGCTGTGAACACAGAAGTCACAAGATTGACAAGCCTCTTGGTTGGTAGAGCAGAAAGGCTTAGGGAGGAGGCATCTCTCTCCATTCAAAATGCAGAGGGGAAATGAGATTAGCATTAGTGTCTTAGGTCGGGTATTAACACCCTGTGCATTCATCTGAACATCCCACAAGCCGATTCAAGATTAGTCACTTTTCCCTTAATTCCACCTGAAGAGAGGCTGACTAACCACTGGAGGATCGGGGAAAATGCCACACGGATACCAACAGAGTTTGGTGCTTTTCAAAGTTTATAGACAGAGCCTTAGATGAGCCGAGAATCAGATTTCCAGAAGGAAATCCATTCACACCACAGCAAAACTGAAAATAACATGTACTGATAGGGTATGGACCGTTTTCAACAGGTGGCATTTTCTGTGTTAATAGTTTTTATTTTTAATTTTTTTTAAGTTTCAGTTGTGTCCGTTGCATTCCTTTCCAACAGAAGGGATCAGATGTTGCTCCATCCCGGTGAGGCAGAGAAATAACTGAGTTGCATGTGAGTTCCAAAGTATCCCCCCACTCTGAAACCATCCAGAAAAAAGAAAATTGCTGTCGCTATGGTGACAGGCAGCAGAGATTGGACTTGAGACTGTCTCAATAGTCCAAAGCAAGCCTTCAGTGTCCACTAAATTGGGTGAAAATAAATAGAACTGATGTCCTATTTGCAGCGGCTGGTAATGAGTCGGAGGATTGCTCGGACGGCTTCTCTAGGGTGGATGATGGAGGAATGGTCTTCCCATTATTTCAAGAAGAATAATAGGCCAAGGGGACGTGAAACAGGTTCAAAAGTACATCCTTCAAATCAACATGCTACTGAGGAAGACCACAGTCAAGGCCCACAATGCCACCCTCTACCATGTTACACTGTCACTGCCGATAAAAGTGTGCGCCTCCATTGTTCCAGCAAGAGAACGTGGCATACCAAAATGTGAGTCTCTGCCAGTGACGCTATTGCAAAACGTGAGAGCAGCTCGAAATGTCATATAGGCGATAATTGAAAGTGTTTCCTTCCAGATCAGAATCGTGCCCACAAATTGGTTGATTATTCCATTAGCCTAAGAGCATCAGGGTAACCCCGGACCAGGGCGATGACATACCAGTACGATAGGGCAAGACACACAAGGCAAACCTAGCACTGCTTGCCTCTCATCTATTTTCTGTGTCTCTTACAGTAAGAATAAGAACATGTGAGAGTGAAAATGTCACGTGTTACCTGCCAGTACAACGAGTACTTAACAGTCACGTAATTGCATTGCCACTCGGGGGAATAACTCTAAGAGCCCGAGGTGGCAGCTCCACCACAGCCTTTTTATCCCTTCTGTATAATTGTCAAAATGTCACAAATAGAAAGGTCAGGCTTGAAAAAAAGAAAGAAAGAGACGGGGGGAAAGATCAGATATACAAATCAGCTTATTGCTCCTGTGGTTCCATTCAATCTGGGTAATGTCCTGAGCACCACTGCAGAACGACGCTGAGGGCCACAATCTGAGGCCACTTGTTCCTCTGCCTCCTACATGATGAGTTCACCATACTCCAATGACGCTGCAAGCCAACTTCTTTCATTCCGTCCAAAGAAAATAATTGCTGCAGTGTCCTGTGATGCACCTCCTTTATCGCTCTCTTTCTCTTGCGTGCGCGTTGTCTCTCTCTGTCTCCCGCTTCCGTTTTCTCTCTCTCTTTCTCTATCCATATTTGTATCTCTTTCCCATCCTCCTTTTTGTAGCTTTATTTCTCAATTCATCTTTAAAACACAGGCACGCACACGCGGAATATGACAGCCTTGGTGGTGGGCTGACAGGTACAGAACACCACAGCTTTCTCTGATGTGCTTCGGGGAGTAGAACACTTCTTCATCCCCTACTATGTAAAATTATATTTGCATAACCACCAGCATGCAACCTGGTGAAAAATGTATTTAACAGAGTAAAGCCACAAATTAAACACTCATATTGTGACTGTCATGGTAATTTCAACACACGTTGCAGAATAATTAGTCTTTGATATTGTGACAACAAAGCACACAATAGCTTGGAAGTCGAGTGGGCACAGTAAAAAACAACCCCCAAATAAAATGCAATAGATAGATAGAAAACCAGTTGGCAGTAAGACTGAAATGATGTTCATGCTACATAGTTTCCCACATAGATGGCCACGGATATACAGCACACTGGTCCCAGTAGGCCCACAGTATACTTGAGGCCAAAGTTAAAAAGAACACAGACAAAAATAGAAGCAAGACCTTCTATTACTTCCACGTACAGTACTGGTCATGTGAGTAAAACAGTCCCTGTGTACTTCTTCATCACAAAAGAAACAACCTTGATGCTGTTATAACAATAACCACCTGGCCTGTTTGGCTTCGTCACTGTCTTTGCAATCATGTGCCGCCAGTGCCTAGTTCCCAGGCATGGTTGTTAAGGAAACACATTTGCGAAACCTTTGGTAACTGCTGCGCTTCCTCACACCTATCAAATTGTACATCACGTAAACAACTTCAGGTTGTACTGAACCTGGAAGGCAATGTCGACTGCATCTGTTTTAATCTACAGAGCTAAAAACAAGAGATGGAACACAGCGATAGAATGTATTTGATGTTGTTTGAATAGAGATTAGTGTAAGCCAGCCAGTAAGCACTAGGAGGCATGAGGAAAATGTGACTTGAATTAGTGCATAACTCTCAGCATGTGATTAGACTGCGATTGAGAAATAACAGGGAAAACATTTGGAGAGGTATATGGGGCACTTGGCAGAGATCGCAGCCTTTCAGTTCCACACCTCTCGCAAATTCATGCCTAAGAAAAAACAGACATCTAGCATGAGTTAATGTCGTAAAGGTGCGTTGACCAATGATACACAGGCTACTGCCCAGTCTATCACATAAGATTCGTGGCACATTTTTCAAGTTAAATGGGCCAGTGCACTGCTCCCAACCTTTTGTCTCAATTTCATTAACACCTGCCCCGCCTCAGTTAATCAGAGTGAAAACAGCTGTTTGTGAAAGGAGGGGACCCCCCCCCGACACACACACACACACCCACCCCCCCACGGATGAGGACCAACACACTTCTCTTGGGCTTAGTGTGCTGACGATAAGTCGTCATTCAGCATAATATCTGCCTCAGAGCTGCTGCGGCTGCCCTCCCTTTAAACTGACCAGTGACGTCAATCAGAGGGTCTGGCACCAAATGACGGCTTAGCCCCGCTTATAATAACGCCACACCATTTAAGGTTAAGCAACAGTCTTTTGCACTGGGCTCATGGAATGTCTGACCAAATGCAATGTCTGGGAATTGTGGTTGAGCAAACAATACTCCTACAGAATAAGACTTAAATCTGAAATCAAAGGTTATTGGATTTGGCTGGATAATGATAAATCAAACAGTATTCATATGCTCAGCGGTGGGTTCTTAAGCCTTTCAATGAATTCCCAACTTTGTCTGCGGGGTCTAAAAATAGATCTGCTTGAGCCAGTGGATAAAGAGCTCTACAGTGAATGTGTTTAGGGGGAGACCGAAACTCTTGGGTGTCTTATGCCAGACAGACGTTGTGGGCTGGCCACTGTGGTAGTTGACCTTGTGTTGGAAGAGCAGAGCCATCATGACAAAGGCCCAGACTAAGCTGGCCGGGGGGAACAGATGAGGCAGTCCCACACGTCCTGCCACAACGTCCTGCCCTCTGATCCTCTCACCCTCCGCTGCACTCTGCGCCATGCCACTACTCCACCATGTAACGCTGTGGTGGTAGACGCCTGAAATATGCTGACAGAGGTGTTAAATGTCTGGCTTTCTGTTCCCAGATAAAAGTTCACATATTCGGCCCCAAGGCCACCTGAGAAAAATGTATTTTTATCAAAGCGATCTTTCATGTTACATTTAAGTTATCACAACGCATTTCTTACAAAGTAGCTGGCCAAAGAATTCACATCCACATCAACAACACCTGTAAACCGAAACCCCCAACCCTTTTGGTTAGGCTTAAAACGATCTATGTATTGTACATATTATTTAGAATCCTAAAGCACTATTAAGACTAATCTCCCGTATCTGTATCGCTATCAGCCGTTCCCGGACAAACTCACTTTTCTTCATTAAGATGATACTTGATGATATCTCTTCTACCCCTTCTCCCAAGACCTCCATGGAGCAAGCCTGGAGTGTTTCCCTCAACTGATTGAGCGTCTGCAATTATTTCTGTCAAATGGAAAATTATATCAAATCAGCCGTCTCTTTGCAAATACTAAAAAGCGATTTGTAATTTATTTAAGACGAGGGGAATTGGTAATCACAACTGCAATGAAACATGACCAGAATACCAATGACCTGATAACCTCATATAGGTGGTAAAAGAGGTACCCTGGGACCCAAACGAACTAAGGTTGTTTTCATCAGCATCCCCCCAAAGCTCATAAATCAGAGAGAAAACATCTTGTGGTGGATCCCTCAAAACGACCAACGTGTTCCATTCATCCAGCTCTACAGCACAGCCGGGCCTAAAGAACATAGGGTGCTTGCTGATGCTTATTGCTGAAATTAGCAGCAAAACGCTTTGCCACAGAGGGAAGACTCAATGGTTTCTACCACACAATAGCGGCTGGGGATATAGTGAAGTAGTGAGTAATGCAGTGGCTGATGGTGGGGATGATAAAAGGCTAGCAGATGAAACAGTCACTGACAGTGCCTTTGCACTAGACACTGGGCTGCCTGGCTGAAATTCAGCACTATGGACAGCTCCCCTCCTTCAGCAGCATAACAAGTGGAATCCTTGTCTACCACATGGAGCTAGCTAATAGACTATAAGGTTCTAACCAAATTTTAAAAAAAACACTACAGGGCCTCGGTGAGGGAATTCAACAGCTTTAACTCCGTAACCTCTAGACTTGTGTGCTTCAAGTGGACTATAATATGTGTAGAGCATTTACATACAGTGGGTGACTCTTCCTCCTAATATACCTTGCCAAGTCCCGTCATGTTGCGCAGCCAATAAACAGAGAGCCGACACCTTTCATCTAAGGCCAGTCTCAGAAGCTGAAGCAGACCGTTTGATAAAAAAAAAAAGACATGGTACTTTTGCTAAACGCAGATCAAGGCCCGATAATTCCGTCCTGCTTCTTCTGAAAGGGCACTTCAGGAGTAGTAAGAGACCATTTTGCTTTTTTATTCGCCTCCGCCGATTAATCACACCTTTTTAGCCAGCCTTGTCCACTCAGTACTGAGGCTAGTGCCTCAGCGGGGGAGCGGGCCAGGTTCAGCAGGGGGCACACGGCCCCCAGAGCCATGCTGCCGTTACCCCTGAGGTCCAAGCAGCATAACATTCATATCACACTGGGCAGGGAGAGAGAAAGCAGCACACTTAGGATTTTTTCCCATTCTGATGGTGTGTGTGCTGCAGCCAGTGCTCTCCTCACACCCCTGCCTCTTACCCGCCGATTGCCTGGATTTGTCAAACAGGAATCCTAGCCAGCGCTTGCCACTCCAAACGGGGGGAAGGGAAAGAAAATTAAAAAGCAATCTTGCAGGATATAAATCTGTTGAAATGGAAGAGGGACGACGTTGTGAAGGGAATAACCAGGAGGCCACCGCAGACCAGAGAGCTGAGAAACCCTCAAGCTAACAGGCAGACACTGAAACTGTGACAGCTGATGACTGAAGAGATGAACAATACAGTTTATCACTTGTGTTAATTGTGTTTAATAAAATTATAGATATGCCTGCCCAAAGATAAAAGAAATTACCAAATTAAATGAAAAAAAAAATGACATTGGTAAACATGTTGACAGACAATGCCAACTAGCTTGATATAGTGAAGATGATTCACTGTCAATGACAACTGAATCTAAACAGACACAGAAACTGTGTAATAGCCCAGTATTACCTTTTTTCCCTAAACAATTTTTTGTCGGGACCTTTAGATCTTCCTTCGGAAGAGGGATCAATAATCTCCAAATGTACTCACCCCACACTACAGCGGCTTCACTAGGCTGAAAGACTGGGATACAAGCTTCCCAACAACACACATATTATATAACACTGATTAAAATAGAAAGAGGTGAAGAAACTATTTTTGCCACAGCATATGAAGAAGTCCAAACAAAAAAAAAGCATACATCAGCACAGACTTACGCACTTCTTTCTTGTTCAATATAAAATGTTAAGCCTGGTTACTCTATCAATCAGCGCTTGTGCACCTGGGTACAGCTTATTCGCCGGACAAAGTGATAGACCGATATCGAGAAACCTTGATGAATCTCTGCAGTGATATGCATTAAGGTTTGTTTACCTTGGTTAGTGCAGACAAACCATGTTGTATAATCATATATCCTACACGACTAACTACTAGGACAAGGCCCAACCTAGCTCTATCTCTCTAACAGAACAGCCACGCCACACTAATTCCCTGCTACTTGAACACCTCAGCTCTGGAATAACGCATGTCAGCCACCAATTAACCCCATTAACCCACAAGATTTGGTTGCAATTGCCCTCTCATAACCCACATTAGGCAGATGGAGGGCGATGCCTGACATAAGGGTCGGGGCCTCAACAGCATGAAGACTGTGAGCTGGCGAACGCTGAGCATGCTCCTCATAGAGCATACAACGGTCTGAGAACATGCGGTGGGTTCCCTTACGTACAGACATGAGTGAGCACACAAACCCTGACGGTGGCCATTGGGTTCCACCAGGGCCGCAGAAGGGCAGGCTCAGAGTGCTGCGCAGAGAGAGAGAGAGAGAGAGAGAGAGAGAAAGAGAGTGCGAGAGAGCAGTAGCGCGAGGGCAGCCAGAAGCATGTGGCGCCCAGTGATGCAGTCGAAGCCCTTCTCCTTTCCATCTACCTCTTCAACCACCAAAGAGCAGAGCAAAGCAGAGAGTGGGAGAGGGGAAAGAACAGAAGGGCGAGGGAGAATCGGAGAGGAAGAAAGAGAGAAAGACAGAGAGAGAAACAAGGCCCCGCAAAGCTATAAACAGTACAGAGATGGAACAGAGAGAAGTGGAGAGAACAGCTTACTGCAATGCAGACACCAAATACAGTACAGTGGAGAGACAGTGAAAGACGGGGGGGGGGACGAAAGAGGAGGGTGTCGTGATTGTGTATGCAAAGAAGTACAGACAGAGAAAGATGCAAAGAGAGAGAGCGCAGAGCAGCGTTCTTCCAACTCCTGTCCACTACAAATCATCAAAGTGGCACCTATTTGACCAGGCTCCAACTACAACTAGAACAAAATGTACTCCAGGTAAAATCCAAGATCAGTATGCAGGTCACAGGCTGCAGGGAGAGGAGGAAGTTGAGGCGACGATACACACATACACAGACACACACACACACACATACACACACACACACACACACTTACTGCAGCACAAGCGTACCTCCTAAACCAACCCCCAGCTCACTTTAGCTGAAACTCTCTAACGGCACTATAATAAAGTCCTAAGTTTGCTCTAGCTCGCCAACGCAATGAAATCATAGATATGCATTATTTAACCGATTTATTTTTTGTCTACCAAAGCAAGGGAATGTTTTTACAAAACCGAGAGAGGCTAGATGTGGTCTCATATGTCGCATAGAGGATGAATATTTGCATCACAGTGGAAGGTCTATTCTTTCGTGGATGGCTTGGAATAGATTCACACAGGTAATTGTTTTAGGACAAAAAATAATTTCCCGTTGACTATCTGTGATGGCAGCAGCACAGTAATGACATAGCAGTCAAGAGATGAAATCAGGTTATATCTGGCTGACGTGAGAGCCAGCACTGAGGTCACAAAGGGAGAACCACACCGGCTATTAGAAATAACATGAGGAAGATTTAAAACACTCACACTTTCTCATGTTCTGTGTAGTCAGTCAGTCTCTCACGCTCACTCACCGAAATGTATTACTATTTAATTGCCTAACTACTATCTACGAAATATAAATGAAGAGTAAATCACTGCATTTCAAACTTATCCTTAATTCATTCCGTTAAAATGTATTATGGCATTCCATGAAGTCAAAGTCAAGATAACATACATGTAGCTGCTTACTGAGGTTAAAGCTCACGTCTCTCGTCTAATCTAAAACCATTTCATTTTCTCTTATCTATGTCCCCAAGCTGGACTAATTTTGCCCCACCGAGACCCCTTTCACAGTTGCTTTATCCAAACCAAGGCCCGTGTCAAATGCATGATCTTTCCACTGCAGAGCTTCCAAATATGGGCAGAGGCCAATCTATCGCTGCTTTTCCCTTCCCACTTCCTTATGCATACAGCCTGGTCCCGCTCTATTGTGGGCGCCACAGCTCGCCTTCACACATGAGGACATTTCTCCCCCTCCCACACTCCCAGATCCTAGCCTGGAGCATGTGCCTTCAAATCCACTCTAATCCTGCACCACTTTAAAGTAATTTCTATTTACATGCACCATCAAGCCCTCTTCATTGGCTATACGTCACACGTGGAAGTTATCAGGCACGACCAAAACAAGACCCTTTGATCGTTTAAGTTCAGGCAAACGTAAGCATGTTCTCGCTGTCACAGTATATAGCTGTGCTGTGTCTATTCAAAAGCTGGTGAGTTCTGTATACCTCAAATAAAAGCTGTAGATATCACAGAGCTCAGTTTCGTTCCATTTCGTTCGGAATGCGAAAAGCATATTAAAAGAGAGAGATTATAGCCTAATGAGATTAAGAGAAGGAGGAATTAGGGGTTGAAGTCCCACAGCAAAATAGTCCTAATTGCACAGGTTAATGGCTTCACTCCACACAACCAGCAGCAATCAGCTTACTGTAGGAACTGAAGGCTTCACTACACACGGATCATTTCAACTAAGACCAAATGGGGGGGGGGGGCTCTCTGCCCTTCCCTCAACATCCACGCCTCCACCACCAGCACGCTCACATGACAGAGCATCCGTTGGTGGCCTGGGGTCCGGCCCTTCACATCGCGCCATGGGACTTGCAGGCAGCGGTTCACATCCTGCCTGTCGCCTTCATGAGAATCCGGAGAAGCGGAATGAGCGACCTCCTAAGGCTCATTACGGCTGCCTCCGTTTGCTGCTGCAGCGGTGAGGTTGAAAATGGGACGCCGCGGTGAGACAGAGGGTTAATTAGGCTCGAGCGTCTCCTCGTTCGGTTGCAGGCCACATTAAGCTCTTCACGGCTACAACAACAAAGGCGGCGAGCGGTAGAGGTTGTGTTGGAAGTACAGTTCTCCCCCCCTCCCCCTCCTCCTCCTCCTCTAACTCTCTCATTCTCTCTCCTTCTCTCTGGGGGTGGGCTTGCAGCCCTGGGACCGAGCAGGGCTAGTGGGAACACATCACAGGCCGAGGAGCCACGCTCTGCCTCTACTTATCACACAGGCAGCAGGCGCTTCACGGCTGTCTGCCGGCGCTCAAGGGGAGGGCCCTGCTCTCTTAATGTGATTGATGCTCACCCACTGATGTTGATCACGCTCCCATAGCCCTGGTAATCTGGACAGATATGTTTAAAGGATTTATAGGAATGCTGCATTCATTCACTGTATTGTGGGAAGAAGTGGCACGAGGTTCTGTTATGTGCTCTGGCGGGTTTAAGAGTGGGTGGAGATACGGCAGGCTTTCTACACAAGCAATGCTAATAACTGTGAGAATGTATATGAAAATGTAATTAGGTAGAGAGTAAGGGTCTAGGCTACACTCTTATCGTCTAGCACAACCTAATATAAACAATCCAGCACATAGTCATAGCCAGATAACTGTTTGCCCTTTGCTAATGGTGATGCTGCTGTACTTTGATTACATTACATTACATACACGTTGTAATCTTGTAATCTTTGGAATCTTGCAATTCGTT
This sequence comes from Galaxias brevipinnis, assembly GCA_036023535.2. Classification (NCBI taxonomy): domain Eukaryota; kingdom Metazoa; phylum Chordata; class Actinopteri; order Galaxiiformes; family Galaxiidae; genus Galaxias; species Galaxias brevipinnis. Next base: position 18,890 of record JAVQIZ010160691.1, read on the forward strand.
AGGCCTTCTTAAAAAATATCTCTTCATAGAAGAAAATTTGTCACAGCCGAAAGTGTCTATCTACATAGCCCTGTCTCTTTAAGACTGCAGTAGACCTCCGTCCACCACCTGCCCTCCGTCACCTCCTCCAGAGCTCAACGTCTGCCCTCTGTAGCCCTGTCTGCCTTCCCACTGCCAGACACCTCTGAGCCCATGTAGCTCAGCCTCTCTCCTCCTGGCCCTGGAGTGTAATTACTGGCTGCCTGGTGCCTGTCCCACCTGCCTGGCCTGTCAGTCCCAGAAACATCACGCTCATTACCCAGAGACAAAGGGCCCGTCTGGTCACGGCCGCTGCATACATGCACCGCTTGATCTCCATAACCTTTGCAGCCACAGCAGGGCAACACTGTGTCTCTTATTACACTTTCAACACCCTATACCCCCCCCCCTACAAAAAAAACAGCCAGTTTCTCAGTACAATGTCTTGACTTTCCTTGCTCCTACCTTCACCCCTATGGGACCTAATTTCTTCTCGACACGCTGCAGCAGCAGCCGTCGCTCTATGGTGCCTGCTCAGTGCTCTACTCAAGGACAGTTTTCAGAGGGATGCGAGGGGGGATTCTGAATCCTTTGTGAAGATTTACATGTGGCTGCCGGTAGGATCTCAGAAACTAATGCCAGCTGGAATATTAAATTAGGATATCGCTGTGTTTTTCACCAGAGCCAGCCCTGGCTCCTCCTGTTGGACCTTTAATCCTCCTGATTTCAAAGTATGCATGCTGCTAGCCGGCTGCCTGACACACGGGTACCTTATATGAAAGTCAGGATGCGAGTTTAAACATGCCTGAGAACGGAACACCATGTGATGGTTGTGGCTTGAAGTGAGAGTCCAAGAACACTCCTTCCTCACTCTATTAGTGAAGACCTCTCCAGCTGGGCAGGGGGGGGAGAGGAATGAGAGGTATTTTCCCTCTTGCCGCATTTTCTCCCTCTTTCCTGACTGTCATGTTCATGCTGTGATAAAATGAGAAGACAATGAATAATTCAGATTCCTCCAAGGTGCTCCAGTTGCAGAGAGCAAAGTGGGGAAATACACACGCATGCACGTACATACACCCCAATGGGAGAGGACACGCTATCACACAAACATAAACAAACACGCATACGCAATAACTGCATGCATTACCGTCGTCTATGTTCTATCTTATCCTGCCATAATGTGTGATAAAATCCATCCACCCACCTCTGAACACTGTGTTGTGACAAACTCAGTGATGGAGACAATTCATAGCCCGTATGCTCTGCAGTGGAGATTTTGGCAGGCTCTAAAAGCTCTTCTGAACCAAACACAGCAAGCTAGACAACAGAGGAGCAAGTGCTGTGTTCAGCTTACACCACAGAGGGATAAAACGCTTCATTTTTTTTATCTCCAGTTGAATGACTCGTGTCAACTATCAAGGCAAAATAAAAGGCAAGAAAAGTGCAGCAAGCAAGGACAACATGTGTGAAAAGTTGTTGTCGACAAAAGTCCCTTGGTGATGAACCATAGAGCAAGCTTTTTGAGAAAATCAAAAACAGCAGACATTCCATTTTGAGAACAGTCCCCTGAAAAAAATATGATTGGGAGCGGTTTCCGGTTCAAAGCAGTCACTCCAAATCATTTAGTATCAAGAAGAGGCACAAATCTTAAATCGGCTCGGGTGGAAAGTCTTTCATGAATAAATAACTAAAAGCCTGTGCATTTGTATGTATGTTGAATCTGAGTGTGGGTGCAAATATTCATGCCAGTGTGTGTCTACACATGGTGATAGAAAGCTGTATTAGGTTCTTATTGGATTTGCAATGTAATTACTTGCATCAGCACTGCTTGTCAGACTCAATCTCAATCATTTTTAGGAGTAGCTGAAAACATCTGGTGGTCTCTGTTAGGCTTGGATCACCGCCCCACTGGACCCACACCCATTGATAGGTAGAGCGGATCACCGTGGGTCACCCAGCAGCATACAGACCTTCTAATACGATAGGATCTCACAGTGGTATAACAACAGCACAATATTGCAGCAGCCTTTCGCAATGCAATGCATGAACAAGCCTGAAGGTGCCCTGAGAAAAGTTGCACTATAAGTGGCTAAACACATGGCACAATGCCTGCACGCTGAGGAGATCCATTAAATTGTGCATCCCTATCAATCTACTCTGTGACCTCTCACCGAGATCGTAGGCGAGTGGCAGCAGATGGTTCCAGCGGGTCACTAAGAAACACCACGAGGCAGCCGGCGAGAAATCTGTGAAGGAGAGGGCATCCTCTTTGAAGAGACAGGACACGTCCCTGTAACTTGCAACCTGCTCTTCCTTTTGAAACATCTCCAGGCCGGAGAGGGGATGGCCGCAGCCACATGTGGAGGGCGGTGGAGCCGTCAAATGGACAGTGGTTGGCCAGTCGGGCAGCCTGCACCCTCGCAGAGAGGCCAGATGCTACTGACATGGCTGAAGAAACCCACAGCATCACACAGTGATGCGCTCGCAGCATGGAAGCCTTGGCATGGAAGAGACGCAAATCAGCTCTCGATCTATGGGTGAAAAAAATCCCTAGCCTGAAAATATATATTTTCAAATGAAAAGTTTTAAATGCGTGTTGTTTAAATTCTTACCAGACCATAAAATATGTTATGTAAAAAGCAAATAACTAAAGTGCTTTTGCATCCGTTATTTATACAATAATAATGCAGGAACAATTGGAGAACAGATCATGTTTGAAAGAAATATTGCTGTGTTTGATATCGCAGACCATAGGGGTCTCAAACCAATAGAACTGAGGCTGAGAGGTTAAACATGACCTACATACAGATAGGATGCTGCTTCTGCAGCACAGAACCACAGTAGTAGCATCAGAACTGTACAAGCCACACAGACATCAGCAACACAATCAGAAACTATTCCTAAAGCAACAGACACTATGAGAGAATGAGACGAGAGAAGGGTGTGATTGGCTGGCGGCAGGGCATGACCAATCAGGCGACACATAGACGATAATCTGCAGATGCCCAGAGTTGGAGGCAGTCATGCTCTATGGAACATGGCCATCTCATGGCTCACTTCCGAAACACACACACACACACACACACACACACACACACACACACACACACACTTCATGAGGCCACTGTCTCAATGTTGCAGCCTGAAGAGGGCTAACAGTCTGCTCTCAGTTTTAGAGTGAAGCAGACTGCTCTCTGGTACTGAAAGTGTATTTCTGAAGGCATTTCAGACATGTTTTGGAGTAACAGAAGTAGCTGGAACTAAAGCAAGAGGGTTCGTTAAAGGAGCAGAAAGGCAGATTGCTTTAATTATTTGAAGGAGTTCTATTAGGGCAACAGGAAAGTGTCTATTGGCCCCTTTTGACAGTAATCTGACTAACTTAACTCTACTAAAGAATGTGTGTTTCTTATCGTATCTCTCTGTAAACCTACAGTCATCTTACGGCAGATTACATTGCTTACCAACCTTTACACATGAACTGCTAACTTCTCCTACAATACCGTGGACCTTATATAAAGTGAAGTTAGACAGAGGAAGGAAACTGTAGACATATATGAAGTGACAGATTGCCGAGATATAGAGCGGTATAGCCAGGCAAAGAGGCAAAGGGCAAGAGACTGCATAATGGTATAATTAGTGCAATGATGTAGCCGGACAACCCCGTGGACCTAATGAAGCAGTTTTCCTCAACATCGCTCTCATTTATAATTCACCAGCAGTCTGATTCACGCACATGCAGTAAAACAGAACAGAGCTGGGCATGAAGAAAAGTAATTTCGTTTTTCCTTTCACACAGAGATAACAAAAAAAAAATAATTCAATCGTAATACAGTTTTAATGTTGAAAATGGGCAGCCATCTGAAAGTGGCATCAACTCTCATAAATGTTAATAGGAATCTATATTTTGTTGTTTGAATATGGAATTTGTTTTAATTCCAAGACAGACTAGCATTTATGCTAGATTTGTAGCTAGGTTGAATATGCATTATTGATATGCATAATGACAATTATCCCAGAAAGGTAAAGCAAAGCTATGCACAAAACATACTTGTGAATTACGCTGGAGTGACACTTAACTGTGGAACTGCACAGAATGTAAGGGATCCACTCTCCCATTGTCCTGTGTCTTCCTTTGTCAGTCCTTCTTTCTCCCTGTATGACAAGGTCAAGATGACCTCCATGTAGCAGGTCACACTCAATCTCATAAACTAGCGTCAGAACACTGCTCCTGCAGGGAAACTAGCTTCAGAAGCAGCCGGAAGCAACACTCCATGGCTTGTGGAAAGCAAACTGGAAGACTGGTGCTGCCACAAAGAGGCAAGCCAATTCTAATTTGTACATGGCCCATTTCACTTTCCATTAAGTTGTGTTCTGGCACTAAGATAACCAATATCAATAACCATGGTTGGTTTTATTTTTTACCATGCTATAACCTAACCTAACATTCCAGACTGCCCCTGAGCTTGAGCTCACCATTGTCAGCCCAACTGGTTTTGTGTGCTGCTATCAAGATACACAACCCACTTATCAACAATACTGCATTGGCAAAAGCTACATACTCAATACTTTACTTCACCTTGGGTCAAGATTAAGTGTGCTATCTGCCAGACTGCCACTGCTTTGCTGATATACAGCATCAGCCAATTCTTCGTGTCTTACTTCCTGACGTGTAATTAGTGGGCTGGGTGGGGTAGAAGGTAATAGAATTATAATAGAATATATCAATATATCAATATATCTAGGCCACATGATGCCTGGCATGCTGAACAGTGGGAATTATAGCAATACCGTTGAACGTTGACAACATAGTCAAGATCAAGATGGAATGGCAGGCTTATAGGCAATAGTGCTTGATGTAATATAATATCTATGCCTTTTGCAAATTGTATGATCTATATAATGACCCTGTAGAAGTATATTCGGCAGTAAAAAAAAAAGAAAAAACACATCAGCACCCACATCAATATTATTTCTTAGCATAGTAGACCTAATCAATCTATCTGAATCATAATAATCATAAATTGGCTTTGAGGCCATTTCCTAGATTTGTGATGGAATAGCATTTTAGTTTTTATACTTTTTTTGGCAAATATGAATGTTAGCTACACCAAGGCTTTGTTGCCTGTTGTGTTTTGAACTTTTCCCCACTATTCTGGGCAATGTTCTGAGGCATTGATGGTGCAGCCGGGTTTTAGCCAGCGGCAAGGGCAGTAGCTCAGGAGCCCACAGGTGTGTTTTGCTGGAACTTGAGTTCCCTCTCTGAGGTGATGTTCAGTAAGCAGGATTGGCTACTGTTCATGACTCTGCTTTGCTCAGATTACTCCCCTCTCACCAGAGCCACAGAGGCAGCGCTGCCTGTTTGAGCCTCGGCGTGCACATCTCCAAACAGAAGAGAATCGACAGGCATCACAGCATGTTTTTTACAAAAAGAGGGAAAGCAAAGGATCTAGAGAATAGGCCTGTATGTCCAGGCCAGGCTGCCGTTTGCTGCAATAATCCCTCAAGTATACTTTCAAGATGATTATTTTAACCACTACCATGTAAGGTACTTGTTTTGCTGCATTGAATACATCTCATTCCAACATGACATCGCTAAGCTAATCAAACCTGCCAACTTTGAACCTCACGCCTACACCTGCACACTTTGCTTCAGTATCATTAAATTCAGTCCTGTCTGTCTGTTTGTCTTCTCAGTTTCTGCAAGACAAAAAGACGCAACAAATGATGTGCAGTGCCGTTTTACCCTATGACCTAACTGAAGTAAAACACACACATCATTACAAATGTAACTAAAGATGATAATGTTACAGATATAGTAGGCACTCTACACACACGCACACATACGTCCAATTCCCAGCTCAGCTAGTTTGAAAATTCACGTCATTCCCCATGCAAGCTAGCCAGACTCAAACAGTTCCACCTGTCAAAATACATATCCCTATTGGCATTTCAAGCACAGATGCACAGACAACCTGCACTGCAATTCAATTAGCCTTTTCACTGTGTGTGCAGGTGGTTGCCAGGTCTAATGAAATATTAGTTAGCTTTGACTAGAGGGTTCCTATTCTTTTGATTATGATAGTGTAAAGTTTGAGTTATGACCTTGTAGGGTTTTGTGTGTGAAGATAAGCTTCAAGGACAATTCAGATCAGACTGTGGCGCACTAATTTGTTCCATGCTCCTGACACTCAAGAAGATGAAAAATGTCCCAGACGAGTAGCTATGCCTGCAGTGCAGAACGACACAAGCCAGACGGAGCAAACCTGGTCAACTCTACTCGTGTGCCTCTAGTCACTGTAAACATGAGGAGCATGACTTACACGTTAACAATCTATTTGGATAAAACAGAAATAACATTCAAGACACTTGCTCACTGAAGCTAGTAGGAAACAGGCCTGTCAGCGGGAAATTAACGGTCTGTAAAAATCGTAGAGTTTATACAAGAGGAATCTCTTGTCTAAACACAATGAAGCTCCCTTCCTTTAAAACAATAGAGACATTCAATGCCTTCACATATAATGGTAACACTACCTCTGGATGAAAATGTGAACGACGGTCCATTGTTAATGGTAGAAACATAGCAAGACGTTACACAACATGTTTAGTATTATCGGCCACTCTGCATTTATATTGGTATCAAATAATGTGTGATCTAAACAAAATGATAATGTAAGTGTTATAGCATGTCAATCCCTGTGTTACGTCTTATGATGACTTATGATGTATACTGCATACACATCTGCATGTGTGATAGAGTGAGTGAGAGTGAGTGAGTGAGTGAGTGAGTGAGTGAGTGAGTGAGTGCATGCGAGAGAGAGAAAGAGAGAAGCGGAAATAGAGACCATTAGTACTTTTCTGGCAAAACAGTCTGTTCTGTGCCTTGCAATCTGAAAAAAAAGTGTCGTTTTCTCCAAGGTCAGACAGAGCACTGCATTGGACCCGATTGGGCCAGCCACCACACATACTCCAAAAACAAGTTGGGGAAGAACTCAGCTTTAGCTTCTGCTGCTCCGAAAAACTTGCACACCATTCATCTAAACCCCCTGTCATGTAACCTGTCAATCAAGTCATTTGACCATACAGTGCAGGCCGGCCACACATCCTATTGATCCACATAGCATTATTATTAAGAGGAGGGGCTGCTACAACCAATTTGTCTCACTCTCTGCCAATTATGGCAATGGTACTGATTGTAACATCGTGGCCAATTACTGCTTGGCCAATCACAGTGTGGCCAACGGCAGTGGGGACAATGGCAAAGAGGGACATTACAGCAAGTCAGACAGCTACAATGGGAACAGGTGAACCAGAGGTTGATGCTACATTGAAGTTAGCATCCACAGGCTCACCGTCATGCAGTAATGCAGACTTGCTGTAACGCACCATGCTCCACCCCAGGCCAGATTATACTTTGCTGCTACATCCTCAACCAAAAGTCACATTCCTAATCTGTCCGCTGCCTGGACTCTGAAGAGCTTCCCCACCAGATGTTTCTTTTATGCCTAACTAAACTATCTGAACTAATAACATCAGCTTGTTGAGACACACCTTCAAAACCTTGGCTTGAAATCGCAAGTTATCAGTCCCAGGCAGTAAACCTTAGTAAACAAGGCGCAAGCTAGAGCTCAGATGAAAACATACTGAGAAGCAACAATGTATGCATATGCTAAAATATCAACATTGTGTGTTTAGCACCTTTTCGTTATATATGAACTAATATTGCATTTTTTTTTTGGGTGCAAATGTGCAAGCCTATGCCTATTCTAGTCAAAGAAAAATAATGTACAACTGATATTGTTTTGGGGAAATTTTAACTGAATGATAATGAAGCATTATTAGTTTCCAATGATGGATGTAGACAAACACTGAGCTAGGCTTGCAGCTGAAAACAATAGGCAATAAAGCGATAAACAACCTTGGAGCATCGAAGCTGCCATCTTCAATTCCTTTAATTAAACTACGTGAGTGGAACGAGTGCAGTTGTCCATTAGTCTTTCATGAATATATGTATGAAAAAAAAAAACGAATTCAGTTAAAGGAAAGTTCAAATTAAATGGCATTTAGATCAGCAGCTTTGCAACACTGATGTTCCATAAGAGGCATGGCTAAATCACGAACAGCAGTCTGGTGAGTGTCCATCGAAGTATAGGTTTGCCCACTTCTTTCGACAGAGGAAGCAGACACAGAAAGCAGAAAATGTGGACAAGTGGTTACTTGTGAAAATAAGCTATGTTACACTTTTACACTGAGGATAATGAGCCATAAAAATGGATGGCGTCATCGTTCATTGTGCTGATCCCTTATCATTAATTACAATGCAAACCGTTAACTTTCAGTCAGCCCTTATTAGCCGCTTACTTCAGCTACATTAATTCAGATTGATCCAAACCTCACAGTCTTTCATGCTTCAACATCCGCAGGAAATGGAAACATCCCAGTTATATAGAGACAATAAATATAAACATCTAAAAGATGGATTGCATTAACCTTTAACAAAGGCGACGTCTTTGCGGAAAAGAACAAAGTAATGGGGAACTGAGTGAACCTGGAAGCACCACTAAGTCACCTACGTAGCTACAACGTAGTGGTTAATGATTTAGTAGGCCTACAGGGAGAACATGAACACATGAACACCGGCAAACATTCAACAATTTGAAAGAAAGTGTGACTATTCCCCCAACATAATCATCAAAATGGAATTTCTCTTTATGACCTACTGCATATACTGTAGTTGCAGCGAGGTGCGACAGAAAATATAAATGCATCATATTTTTTTTATTACGTCCACATATCTGTTGAACAGGGATTTGTTTTTGCTTCTGTTGCATTTTAAAGCTGTGGGAGGATCTTAAAGATCCAATGAAAATAGCCATGACAATATTTTTGTTATATTCCAAACACAACCGTGAACTGAGTTTGAGCCGTAACCAAACGCTGAGACATAAAAAGAAACACAATAGGACACACCGTTGGATTCCATCTAAATAAAATGTTACGATGAGACTACACTGCCTGAATTCATTTTAAATGAAAAGACTGCATTGAGACTAAAAAACCGTTTAAGCACACACATCCCCTACATCCTGACTGCCTGGCGAATCATTTTGCACACATGTTGTTTTTACCCTCTGCTGAAAACAAATCAGCTGATTTCTGTGAACATCAACCACAAAAAAGTTGAGGAACTGCATTAAGCCTTTCTGCCAGATAGGGCAAATCAGCAGTCTGGGACTGAACTTTGCATACAGTCTATAAATATTCGGAGTTTACCTTTTTCCAACTATGATTGCTTAGCAGACAGTCAACAATACATGCTACAGATGTATTTGCAAACAGCATGCAACGCTGCTGCAGACTGATATGACAGTGCACTTTTCCCAGATCAGAGACACAGCTTATCTCCATGGAAATGGGCATGTGTGCACGGTATCCAGGGCCCTGTTCCCAAGGGGGTAGACAGCACATTACACCCAGCCTGGGATTTGGTTTGCTGCCATATCCATCAAGCTTTAGGCCCGAGCTGTATTAGTGTGGGTTCCTGTAAACATACAATGACTGTCTGTAGGGCTCTGTACTGGTGCTGATCACCATCTCCGTTTGCCCAAAAAAAAGGTATGGGGGTGCCATCTACCATATACCAGAAAATGATAATGCGGGTTTGCCTTTAAATCCATTGCACTTTTTTAAACGAGACAGAGGCTTAGTTTAGTGTTGATAGTTTTGCCAGAACAGTACAAATTCTCTCTCTCTACCTCTCCTTCTCTCGGGGGGTGGGCTTGCAGCCCTGGGCCCAAGCAGGGCCGGTGGGAGCACATCACAGGCCGAGGAGCCACGCTCTGCCTCTACTTATCACACAGCGGAAAAGTATAAATTCTCTCTCTCGCTCTCTCTCTCTCTCTCACCATGCAAGCCACTTCCAAGAGCTGACCTAGCACACCCCAATTATTAAGAACTAAGAGTCAACACAGTAAAGTGGCACAGATCATTGGGTTTATAAAACTGTTAAAATAAAAAAAAGGTTTGCTCTGTTATTTCGAATAGAATGGGTACAACAAGCACAGACCCAGCCACGTCTCTCCAGCTCCATGTGCATTCTACAAAAGTGGCCTGTAGCCTGTTCTTCACCCCCGTCCTCCCCCATCAGCTATACTGTATGTAAAAAGGAAACCAACTGTAAAGAGTAGCTGCATGGATTCCAGTCTAGCGCCACTTTATAGAGCCGTGATTATCCCTACCTCATTCCTCATGCAAATTGCAAGGCAGTGCAGCGCCTAGTCCTACAACACAGTCAACCCCCATTTATTTGCATCCCCACATCAATAGTGCCAGCAGCCATACGTGCCCATAGCAAGCATAACCCTGGAAGGGGCTGCCCAGAGAACGCTCAGATGCTAATGTGGGCAGCAGCCAAATAATGCATCATCAGGATCTCTCTAGGGTTACTATGCATGAGCAAGCCGGATGGTTTGAGGGAAAACTAGATAGGAGAGAGAAAGAGAGAGAGAGAGAAAAAGAGAGAGGTGGTGTACACGAAACACGACCAGTGTGTGATAGAGTGTGTGTTTTTAACATTTACTTTAATTGCTAGTTTTAAAATAACTTGATGCAGCTGTCAGGTTTTGTTTACTTGAAAATAATCACAAACACAACCACTGGTGCTGCCAGAAAACAAATCAACCAAGAAGACATGATATATTGTGAACCTGTTCCTATCCACAGTCTTGAAAAGCACAAGAAAAAAAGATCAAGAACATAAAAGGTTTGCTCACTAACAAAAACATATACACTTGATTATAATATGACAGCAACACCTAAATCTGTAGGGACGAGAACGCATCGCAGCATTTCATATATATTAGTCAATAGCTTAGGAAGATTATTATTGAAGCCAAACACAAGCATAAAAAAAAAAAAACTAATTTCAACTTTGCCTTAAATCACGTAAAGAGATTATCAAGTGAACAGATCAGGGGGAGCTGCTGTAGGGGAATTGGTGGGCTTAATACAGAATGAGCTGAAATGAAAAGTACCAACTCAGCATCACACTATAAATTGAGCTCATAACTTATTTTCTGAATGTATGAATAAGAAACATTGAAACAATTGGATCCTCAAGGTGAACCTCTCTGGTCTTTATTCCTTTATAGTAATTATTCAGTTGGGTTCAAGATATCGTGTTTTTGTTACAAAAACACACGCATAATTTAGTCCAACCGTACCCTACATTATCTTTTTATAATCCTACTGTTGTGTACAACAGTTATGGTAATTATCTTGGATAATACTTCCTAAAATTGAGAATACATTTCATTGACATGAAGACCCTAATTAAAAACACACTATAGGTGAAATCTTCAACAGCAGAAGATATCTGCGATGTAGTTGTTGACTCGTAAGAAAAACTGCAAACATGTATTTTTTTATTTTGGGACAGGGATGAACCCAAGATTGATCCCAGTCTGTCCCTTAGAAACTGAAAATAACAGTGGGATGTTTTGAGGGGAAAATCCCAACCATAACTGAGCCCCTGAATAGAGAGCCAGCCACAGGCAAGTCCCTCTTCCACATCTTTCATCTATTATGCATTTCCACCGATATTGATTGTCCCTTGACACGACAGAGTGGTTAGGATTAAAAGTGTATGTATAGGTCTCTCAGGAGGGATATTTAATGGATTAAGAGGGGTGAGCATGGGATGATTTTCTTGAAAAACTGAATTTAATTTGTAAATACCAGTGAATCAGAAGGATGTAAACTTTTGTTCTTGAAAATAAATTAAATGAGCACATTAATTGGAGAAATGTTTTGTTCTTGGTGGGGGGGTCGAGACAAATTATCCCTAGTGCTATTGCTTTTTTTTTTTTTTTAAGATGTGTCCACCGAGAAATACGGAATACAAAAAACATCCAGGCATTTTACAACATTACATCAGTGTTGCAATGACAAAATCTCTTTTAGCAAGGTCTGTACAGCCCAACCGTTGAAACTGGGGCAACATGAATTTTAGATGGCTCCTGTGAAGAACAAAGAAAACATTCTTAGTGCAGGAGGAGCAAAGTCTTCCCTTAAGCCATTATCACTGTGCACAACATTGAACTGTTAGTGGTAAATTGTCAGTGATAAAAGCACATTTATATTTGATTGAAATGAGGCACATATGAGCAGCCAGTACAGTGTACACAGGAGGTTGTTGGCAATTTCTTGTTTCAGAAATGTTTGACTGTTTTAACATGAAGTCACAGGAAAAGTGACACGCAACAAAGAGCAAACTGCCATGCACTACACTGTCATGGAGTTTTCATTAACATTCAATCATCAGACTGGAACGACTGATGACAAAGAATTCTGAGACAACTCTCTTCCTGGAACACAGGGGCATGAAGGGACATCCTCCCTTACAAGAAGTGAATATTTACCTAGTTTGTTGAAGCAAGACATCTTGTGAACACATCTTGTGAACACATTTTATAGATGATTATACCGTTTATACCATCAGTTCTAGTACACATTAAAGTTGGTTACCACTAACCATACTATTAACACAGTTGGATACAAACAATTGTCTTATATTTATGAGTGGAGATCCAACAGCGTCCAAAAATGTACTACAGAGTATGGCATATAATTTCAGAGAATTGATTGGCAAATTATAAACTAGAAGTTCCTAGTTTACATAAATATTTACATAAAGTCCCAGAAAACAAATTGAAAGGCCTGACAAAACACTTGTTTGTTCCATAGCTCTGTAATAATGCTTCTTAACCTAAGTTCTTTGCCCAGTACTGTGAACCAGAGGCCCCACTAATCCAGGAAAGCATGCAGCACAAAAGGGCACAGGGACAAATCCACACTTGTTAGGCTGTGTCTGGGAGTATGCAAAATATGACCTAGAAAATGATACTGACCCTATACCTTTGAGTTAACAAATGGACCGAAACATCCTTAAAGCTGTCTAAAAACGTCTTCAAAGCCATCTATGACTTATGTCATATATATATATGCAGTATATACCTGCAGTATCAGATTCAAACTGCAGAATAAGTCAACAGAAAATATTACATACAAATTGAGCTGAGATTGAGTGCACCAACACACACATGATAAAATATTGCCCTGTCTTTCCAACTGCAAGGTCACGGTGCTTCATATTTTGTGACTGTACATTAAGATGGCAGGCATGCAGCAAACACATCAGCGCTCTACTACACTGTACTGTGGGAAGATATATCTATCACACACTTTGTCAGGGCTTGTGTAATACATATGTTGGCTATGATTTGTGGAATTGTGTTTAGTTGAGTGATGTGGTGAGTAGGCAATATGTGACTTAACATCTGACCATAGTCACGGGTTCACATAGTATTTAGTCCTGTGGTTCTTTTTATCATTCCATATTGTGAAACAAGGCATTGTTTCCGATTAACTTAGATAATGTCATTAAGTATTATGGTACTAATTCTATTCACCCCAGTTACATCATTTAGCTGAACAAGCTCCTGTTGAACTAAATCCACCTTGAAGGGAAGACTGCAAACTTCATTATAATATGTTATCTTAATTACAGCTTTCATCTCACATAGCCTATTCATAAAAGATAAGAGAAAAAAACAAATTACTATGATTAGGGACAAAACATCACAGGATCTGGTTGTTAGCATGTTCAATCATTCACCTCTGAAAAAAAGTTAGCCTAATGTGAGCAGATGATGCTCATTTTGAAGCAAGTTAGCTTTAAGGTGAACCGATGATATCTGGAGGGACACAATATCAAGAGAACATAGGGTTCAGTTTCACCTAAATGATCTTCAGACACTTTACCTTAAATGTTAGCTCACAACCAATTTACTTCTTTCTGAAAGACATTCCGACAGGACAATGCAAGGATGATTATCAGTGGTCCAATCTGATTGTTTTTGTTCATGTGGTAGTTAATTGTACTAGTCTGTATAATCACATTGAGTTGAGACAAATAGTTAGTTTTGACCATGTGGAATTAATTCAATGTGTATAGGCAAGGATCTACATGGAATAAATAAACTATCAACCACCGTAAACTACCAACAAAGTGCCTAGTTAGCACAGAATACTTAGTTTCAGAAGAGATCCATCATTTCTAATTTCTTGAATTGTTATCAATGTAATCTTTTCCATGAGCCATACATAGTACACGTACGTTTATTGAATGTGAAACGTAGAATGTTGAATGTAATATGTTGATAATCTAATACATGACATGTTCTTTTCTCACCCATCCTTTCTCATTATCACACAAGTCACACTTTGGCTGCCGAGGTCTGTCTCTGAACAAGACCACATTGTTTCGTCAGGAGCTTTTTTATTTCTTCTTCTTCCTTGTTTCAAATAATACGATAAAATGAATGACTCACACCGAAACATAATTAAAAATGGCAAACTGCCCCACCCCCACCCCACCAAGTTCCTATTGGTCTCTTCTCTGATGGAATTTTAAGTGATAATGAAATACATACCCCACTATAATAGAGTGCAAGCTAACACGTTGTTGATAAAAAAAGTGTTACCTTTCCTTATAAAAAGTCACACATTTAACCATGAAACTATAAGCTCTTGCCAGTTAACTTAGGATCCAAACACAAAAAGTTAATTAACAGAAGTTTGCATCACTTTGTAAGCATGATAATATGTCTTTATCTTTCGCACATACATGTAGATTAACTACAGAATGCATAGCAGGTTAGTTTCAATATCAGCAAGGGACAAAGAAACAACATCTCAAATCCCCTGTCTACTAAAACAAAATACTAAGTCTAATATCTGGCCATCAGGCACAAAAGTACAACCACTGTAGGGCTTGGTCACAATCAACTTGGCCGTGCCTATATATTATCACAAGTTTTATCAGATGACAAGCGATTAAGAACATGTATAGAAAGGAACTAATAGAAATACAAACCGAGAAAGCATGATGTGCAAACCCAGTGCTTTTCACTCTGCATGGTTCCCATGGAATTACCAGGGAACCACTCAGGACTAAATATATCAGTCTGGCTATTTTTATAAGTGCTCTTTTTTTTTCACTTCAAAGTGCTACAATGTTCCTGCTCCACACACTGTCACTAGGTTCCTACTACTAAGGCACCATGGGAAACCATCATGAATCTAGTGCATTACAGCAACACAAAAAAAACTATAGGGGTTATATTGCACACACTCTTGACTCATCATTCCAAGTGTGCTACCATGCCATCAGGTCTGAAGTCTAGTTCCTACTATGGTAGGCTATAGAAAACTAAATGTGAGCATGCTGGATTTAGGGTTCATGTCCCTTTAGTTAAAAAAATAGACTAAATACCCCCATCTATTCTTCACACTTTCAGTATCATCGTGCGTGTGAGTGTGTGCGTAGGTAGGTGCGTGCGTGCGTGAGTGTGTGTGTGTGTGTGTGTGTGTGTGTGTGTGTGTGACGCTCGAGATTTTTCTACTGAGCACCTCAAATTAAAGAAAAATAGCTCATACAGAAATAGTCAATGCCATCTAGCCTCAGTCATAGTGCTAATCAGACATATCACATGTTAGCAAATCAGACTATAGTGGATCTCCGAATTTATCAGAGATGTTCAATTAGATAAAAAGGCTGTTACTTACCAAATTCAGCACCGTTTCAACAATATCCCGGTTGCTGACCTCCCCAACCTGGATCAGACCAATGACAACTGCAAATTTCATCTTGATATTCCGGATCGGAACCGATGGATTGATCATCCCAGGTGGTAGAACCATTGAGCCACCGCCAGACACCATCCTTTCTCCTGTGCCTGAAGCCCCTTGCTGCCCGTGACCTGGGGGGATTTGACGGTCCGAGAGAGAAACCGAACCCGGCATTGTCACCGGTCTCTCGCTGGACATTACCACCTAATTTTAAACTACGGCCGCGTCACCTGTTCTCAATCACTGTAGACCATCAAGAAAAAAGGACGTTATCATAAATTAAAGAACCACACGAAAAAGAAAGCACCGCGTTACATCCACTCTCTGAGCCCAACGCACGAGTTGTAGCTAGTGAGTCTGTGAGCACAATTTCAGTAGAACAGAACATTCGGTGTCCCTTTCCTGTGGGCTACATCGACGTCACTCGGTTATGCGATCGGCGAACCTGTGCGATGCACAGCAGACTGTAGGTTATGCTACGCGATCAGGGATGTGCTCTGGTTCTTAGATTGTTCTCCGCCATGTTGCCGCCCCCTGCCTGCGGTTCTAGTCACCACGCCTGCGTGCTAAACAGGTGGGATAATAATAATATGATAGCCTACAGCAAATTGTGGCATCCGGTGCTGTCCATGGTACATTCCGTTTTTGTAAACTGACTGTGCAACTTCACAGTAATCTAAAAAAGTGCTTTAAACCCAACTGAGTTTTCATAAAAACTTAGTTGTAGCCTGTTGACACATCTAACCTGTCATATGTCATATCATGAATACAAACGTTATGAAGTTCTTGAAGTTGATGATCTAAAATCTTTTCATTTTTAAAATATTAGAGGAATAAAGAAATGCTGGTTCAAAAATAATTTCTATTCCAATAACTAACCTATTTTGTTCTCAAATGCTGCATGCATTTCAGTTTAAGACCAACATGATTGGATTATTTTTGAAAGGGGTTATACCTTTCTGCTTTGCAATTCCATATGCTTTAAGATGGGCTGTCTTGATTTTACATATAAGTCGGGATAGAAGAAAAAAGTACCTATTATTGACGCAATTCTTAAATTAAAGTACTTCAGCATCTTTTATTTATTAGAATGCTGGGTCAACGAAACATATAGAAAACACTGTTTGTTTACATGCTTAATATACTTACTTATCCCATGTCCAAATTACATGTAAGGATAATATGGGAACACAAAATTATTTCTGACAAAAAGAAGCCCGAGGGGCCTAATGCTGGAGGAAGACTGATTGACATTGAGAGCATGCCAACAATCTTGTCTTCAGCCTTGACTGACAGCCAGGAGCTGAGCTTGCATGTCCTGCTCTCATTAAGGTGTCAGCATGACTCCTACAAAAGTGTAAATGATAACTCAGCTCAAAATATATAGAATTCGGCCATCTTGTTATAAGTTGGGTTGGGGTTGTTTTTTATAGAGCTGTCATTTTAGGACATTTGTCTCAGTAATTAAATATATTTTGTAATACTCCCACCTTCCTGATTTACTTTAAGTACAGAAAATTCATGATATGGAATGCTGTATATCATGGCCAGAATGGAAAAGGAAGCCTAGAAGGATGTTGGTGCAATATTCTTGTTCAAAGTTTTTCTGTTGACCCAGTTGAGGTCTGCCTTTAAAGATGCCCATCTAATACCATCTTAAAATCGCCAATAGGGCTTCTCTTCCTGTCGTCCTCTATCCCTCAAACAGTGTGGCCCTGTGTTAGACCTGCTGGTCTCCGGTCCAGTGAAAGCACTGGCAGAGCAATACTAATGGAGATGAATAGAGGTCAAAGCAAGGGGGTTGGACATTGCCTTTCAGATGCTAAGAACCATGTAGAACCGTGTAAGCACTGAAGAGATGCTCAACATTTTTAAACTCACTGACCTGTGAAGGTTCAGGAGATGTTATCCATGTTGTAATGGCATTCATAAGCACTGTAAACCAGCAAGCAATGGAGAATTAATGATTTTTCTGTATTTATGATAATGGCTGACTGCATCGCAGTTTCATAATTTTTTGGGCCAGGATGAAGAATTTATCTAAAAACATGTTAATAATGGATGAATGAATTATAGGGTAATTTAGAAGCAACTCTGAACACCAGCAATGCAGTATAATCACACACCAGGGTATTTTAAAACAATTACAAATTACCTAGTGGTCAAAGGGGGCCCTCTTGTGACCAATCATGTACCAATGTGGTTGCATGTTGCTGAAAGACAATGTCCACACTGTAAAAATGTTATCAATTGTATCGTGTTGGGTTTGAGAAAGTCATACAATATATGATATGTAATAGTTAGTGGCCACTAGCAGAAAAATACCTTATTGTTCTCCCACAATTGGCCAGTAGAAGTCACTCTGAGCACAGGGTAGAATAAGAATGAAAGAATGAGTGGGTGGTGATGTGGATGTATGTAATGGCGGTACATAAACATACTCCTTGTGCATTTTCCTGGGAATATAACTACTGTGTTTCGAAAGTACTGACTGAAAAATAAAGTGTACACCACAAAGTCAAAAGAAGAGCTGAACTTCATCTAAATTTCACTCACATTAACAACAATAGTCACTTCGTATAATTTACTTTTTGTAGTTTTATTAAAAAATTGTGTCTCTGGAACTTGACTGAAGAACAATCTAGTACCCTAAAAGCAGGTATGATCAAGTCAAACCTTGAGTCAATGTTTCACACCCTTAAAAGATCAAAGTAAAATAATATTACACCCATTCCAAAACAGTAAGAATGTTGAAGCAAAGTAAAACCAGCTTACAATTTTGTACCATATGTTTTACAATCATTTTGACACATTGTAAGAACCAATATATAGGCAAACATGTATGTACTGTGCCTTTCACATATATACAATATATACAGCTTGTAGCCATGTATGTATTCACACACAGACATATACAGATACATGCGTCCACACACAAAATGATCTAATATATAGTTTTTAATTTTAAATGAATAGAATATACATGCTTCCCAGAAGCTTTTAAGAGCTTGAATGTCCTAGACATTGTAGATTATGAGGCAATAATATTAATAATGACAATTATAACAATTTCGATTTATATGTAAATTAAAATTACCAGAAATCCTGTAGCTAAACAACACTGGAAGGATGATTATTTTTCCCTCTGTGTATCAATGTCCAGCACTTTTCATATGCCCTCATGAGTTCTTGTGCAAGTACAAAGGATCTCAATATTATTTCTCAATATCAGAGTTTTCTGTGCTCTAGTGTTAAAACTGTGCTTTAGTGCTGGGCTTCTGTCTGTGCCCTGTGCCTGCACTTTGAGCCTACATGGCCTTTCATCTATGTTTCACTGGGCTCCATTCACAGCACATGGCTGAACAGGCATGTGAAGCTAGGACATTAGATCTTGGTCTCTGGACCCTCTGGGTCCAGTGGTTGAAAGGAGTTGCGGATTCGGGCAGCTTCAGCAGCACAGAGGTGACCAAAGGCTTTATTGTACCACTCTGGGGTTCTCCCTCTGAAACAACAGGAGGACACAACATGGTGAGCTTCCGTCATATTCTGTTTTTTTTATCTATGAAATATGTAGTTTAAAGTATTCACAGACGTACGCAAAAACAGTGAACACTATAAATATATATAAAGTTGAAAATGTCTGTACTTTTGATAGCTTCACAAACATACTGTCTACATACATATCTATACTTTGCAAAGTAAGATTGATTTATGCAAATAGTAACAGATGTTTCCACTCACTTCAGGTCCACCCTACAGATATGAGTTAGCCTGGACTTCCCTGAGCCACAGGGCTCTAGGAGGTAGCTGGATTCTAGAACTATGGCCCGAACCCCACCAATGGTAGGACAGTCCTCGTGTTCAATGGACACCGACACCAGGGAACATGTGCCTTTGGGCAAGTCAGTCCTCCAGGACCTTGTGTAAAAAAAAATGAAAAAAGCCAAGAGACGAGAGTTATTGTAACTCTGTGTGCTTAAAACCCCATCATTGTGGGGTTCTTTGTGATGGAGAAGAATATACAAGGGCTGTGCTTGGCTGTCATTAAACGCTGTCCCCTCCTGCTTCATTAGTGGACTACTCACCTCAGCACTACAAAGTCCCTGCTGGGGTGCGGAGGCATACGGTTGAGGACATAGTGAAACACCTCGGTCTGCTTGTCAAGCGTTTCGCTCACTTTCCACTGCAACAGATCGATGTCCCACAGGTGGCGCTCTCTCAGCACGCGGTTAAGTACCACTGACGGAGGGGCTTCCACCTCCACGGACACACGCCAGCGTCTCAGTGGATTCCCATCACCCACCTGCACAGCAGGAAGGAGAAACTGCTATGTATCATTCCGATAAACAATACACTGTTTTGCAATCATCCCTACAAGGGTATTGTGCTCCTGAAATGTATTACTCTGATGGGTAATAGGGTTACTTTATTAAAGCTGATATTAGCAAAATGCTTTGGTGTGATAACAAATCCAAGTAGTTTTTTTTTCACTGACCTTTTTATAGTAGAGCTCTGTGTTGTCCGAGCTGTGGCAGGACACCCAGTATTTGGATTTCTCACGGGCCTCTTTGAGGAGGTGCTGGAGTCTCCCCTCCATGTGGGTTTGGTAGTTTCCATCATCCTCCTCCATCTGTTTGCACAGTTCCTCCATGGTGGGTGCGTGAAGGTCCGCCTCCACGTAAGAGTTCCGGGACTGAGTCACCATCTCATGCGGTATCTAAGGAATGGGGAGAAGAAACATTGTTTCAAACACACCGCATATTCCTACATCACCAGCTACACATTCTCACATCCTCCCCGCAGCGGTGGTGTCTTACCTCAAAGAGACGGTTGCACTCAATAATCATGTGGGCAAGGCCTTGGGTTGCCGCCAGGTTCTCGTTCAGGTCCTTCTGGTCCGGCCTGCCTGTGGCGTACTTCTTCTGCATGGCCCTGTGTATTTGTGGGGAGAAAAAGATTGTCATTAACACAGCGGAAACACTGGGCTGAGGTGCCCGATGCCCACAGTTCATAAACCTCCCTCTCATCTCCTCGGCCTGCTCGGCAGGCAGCCCATTTGATCCCTCTGGCATCAATTGTATCACTGGGTAAATTAGAGAGGTTAGTTTTGTTTGTACACAGCATGATCTAATAAACTCCCTCTGGTTTTAAAAGGGTAGCGTAGCAATTCAAACCCTTTTAAAGTAGGAACAGAAACGGTTCGATGTTTTAGACCCCTTAGGCCTGAGCACACTCTGTAGCCTCTTTTATATCTATCTTTATAGAGACCTAGTTCTAGAGAGATAATCACTAGGGAGGTTGATATGAGGGCGGTGTGTGCTTATTACGAGAGGCACCAAAAAAAAAGAAGAAGAAAAAAACGGCGGTGTGACCTACAAAAAAAAAGGAATTTGTGCTAAACTCATTTCAGAAATGAAGATGACGCAAGTAATGTACCTGGGTGAGAGATTGTCCTTCTTGAGGATGTTGAGGTGGAAGAGGGATGGAGCCAGGCACACGGCGATGTTCATGGGGGTCATCTGGTTCTCCTCGACGGAGGACGTGACATCACTCAGGAAGCACAACAACGTCTGCAACACCTCTCTGTTCTCGTCGGACATGAGCATGATGGCCGCCTGGATGGCCTGCAACCTCTGGTCCTTGGGCACATCTGTGGATATGAGAGCAGATGAGTTCAAAGTTCAAAATACGGTCATGAAAGGCGATGGGAAAGCAGAGAGCGGAGCAGAGAGCACTTACACTGGTAAATGTGTAGGAAGGTCTCGCCAAGTTTGCTGGTGAGCAGTGGCTCAGGCAGATCTCTAAAGAACTGCTTTACCATATCGGCCACGTCATAAGCTGACTGGTCCTCATAGCTCACATTGTCTGGTGATCCCTCATTCATCTGCCTCAGTGCCTGGATACGAGACTTAACCCCCGATTTGCGAAAGAGACCCACCTAGAAAACACGTTGTTTTGTGTTAATATTTATAAACGTATGGAAACAGTTACAAAATATACACAAAATATTGTATGTGATTGAGAAATATTCTGTGCAATAATTTGACTTTATTGGCCATCATAAAACAAATGTATTGCATTTTCTCATACTTGTTAAAAAAAAAATTTACGCTCTACACACTCTGTATAATACATTTCCTTAATGGGGGAGCTGTTATGAACAGACTCTTGTATTTCTGGACTGTGTCATAATTTGGTCATGACAACTGACCTGGTCCAGACACTGGCTCCTCAGGTACCGCAGGGCCTGCTGCAGGCTGAGGGGCAAGGGCTGGCCCGACCGCTGGACATGCACTATCAAAGGCACACCAAACACATTCTTGTCCTTGTAGTCCGGCACCTTCATTCTCTTCATGAATTTGGGCACCGACCTTAGAGGAATACCAACACTACATATTTAACAAACAATATATTAAAATATAAATTGAAGAGGGAATATTTCACATTATATATAACAAGCATAGTTGTCCTGAATGGGAGACTTACCAGGTCCAGCCATGTTTGTTGGATAAGGAGTACTTCTCCATAACGGCAGTGAGTCGCAGCAGCGAAAACTTTTGCAGCAAACTTAGCTGGCCCGCTGATTGGTTAGTGATTTGCAAGGAGGCTACTGAATGGCTAAGACGATTGGATATCTGGAAGCTGGGCCATCGCAAGCTAAGGGCAGAGAAACAGAACAGATAAACAATTAAAACCAGAACATTTGTGACATTTGTTTTGGTTATGTTTGGTTCACTGTATACTGCATTTTGTTATACTATAGTTTTCTTCCAACAGGTTGAAATAAAATTAACTTCATAAGGCATTCATTGAAGACTCTCACCGACTGGGTCTTGTGAGCGAAGCCCCTACCCCAGAGTCCCTCCTCTCCCTAAGGCCTGCGGAGTCGGACTCATTGAGGGACACTCCGTCTCTGTCCCCATCACTTTGGGTGGAGTGACCTTCCAGCACTGACGTCCCCTCAAAATCCAACGTGATCTGACTGGAAGACTGCAGCCCCTCACCAGACTGTCCCCCCTGCCTAGGACCCTCTCCTGCTGGTAGCACGTTCTGAGACCAGTGATCCACTATCTGCTGCAGGCCATTGACATGTTGCAGGATGTCATCCAGGTGAGGGAAAAGGTCCTCCTTCTCCAGGTCCATGAGATCTCCCGTACTGGCATACAGGTGGGAGCCGGGAACGTTGTCGTACACGCTGATGCGACTGCCCCTGGGGCAGCACTGGGTTATGGGCCTGAGCTCCTTGATGCTGGGAGGCCGCTGGGCGTCAAGGTGCATGCTGCCTGTGTGCCAGTTGATGGAGGTTCTTTTGGTGGGGGACAGGCTCTCTATGGAAAGGGCTTTGGGGAATGTGCCCGGCTTGTGGTCTTTGGGAATATGCACCACCAGGTCCTCGTAGGAGCGGAACTCGTTCCTACGGTTCTGCTCGGCTACCCTCTTCACCTGTGTGCCTGAGAAGATATCCACGTCCTCCAGGTACATGCCACTGCGTTTGTGTTCTGCCCAGTGAGGGTTTCGCTCCTTTAGGCTGGGGGTGCTGACTTCGCTGCCACTGGAGTGGCTGCTGCCCTCGCTGCTGGACTGGGACTGTGATGGCAGACCTGTGCTAGAGGGAGGGTCCACAGTGCCCCCGTCTCCGTTCAGGATGTCCACACAGCGCAGTGTCTTCAGAGCCATGGGCTCCTGCTGCAGCAATGGGCCACTGATCACCAGAGTCTTACGCCCTCTTCCCAGAGTCCCTCGGGAGCGCAGGGTCTCCATTCGCCTCAGGAAGTCTTTGGCACGCGTGCGGCCCACTCTGCCGTGCTTGGCAGGCAGAGAGCCGTAGTGAGAGAAGTCTTTGGGGATGTGGGGCAAGGTTAGCGAGGTGGAGTCTGGCATGGCAGCGGAGTCCGAGCAGGTGCGATTGGAGCAGTCGGAGTCCTCCGTGCTGAGGGCTCTGTGGCCGCTGCCCCCGCTGCTCTCACTGTGCAGGGAGGAGATCTCGGGCTCACTCAGGTCTGTGAGAACACTCTCACGGCTGGTGGTGGTCCTTAAAGCCAAGCCACCTCGGCCCCTGCCAGCCTGGCCCTCCAGGTGGGGGCCTAGTAGACAGTCAATGTCCTGCTGCCTGGACCAGCGGCGGCTACTCCACTCAAAGGTCCATTTGTCACTGATGGCAAAAAGGTCTTCTTCATCCGAGTCTTCACTCTAATCACACAAAGGGGTCAAATTAAGGGAAACTTTAATATTATATAATTGTCAACAAATCAATATTAAGATACATAAGATACAGTGAAAAGGAAAATAAATTCCCCAAATATATATATATATATATATATATATATATATATATATATATATATATATATATATAATATAGAAAATGAGGTTTGGGGAAGAACAA
>JAVQIZ010160701.1:0-12500 GCA_036023535.2 Galaxias brevipinnis
ATCCCACACGAGAACACCCCTACCGCGGACGATAGCTTCTTCCGCTGGCTAGCCACTGTGTATGCGTCCACCAACCTGGTGCTCGCTAACCCCGACCGCCGCATATGCCACTATGAGGACTTTCAACAACACAACAACATCATCAACGGGGGAGCCTGGCACACTGTGCCCGGGAGTAAGATATACATTTGGCCTGGTGCAAATAATACATACATTCATATACATATATATATAAGAACAACACGGTGGCTCAGTGGGTAGCACTGTTGCCTCACATCAAGACGGTCCTGGGTTCAATCCCCACATGGCCCAAGGGCCTTTCTGTGTAGAGTTTGCGTGTTCTCCCCGTGTTTGCGTGGGTTTCCTCCGCGTACTCCGGTTTCCTCCCACAGTCCAAAAACATGCAGGTTAATTGGTAACTCTAAATTGTCCGTGGATGTGAGTGTGAGTTGTCTGTCACTATGTGTCGGCCCTGTGATAGACTGGGGACCTGTCCAGGGTGTACCCCGCCTCTCGCCCTGTGTCAGCTGGGATAGGCTCCAGCCCCCCCGCAACCCTACGATAAGCGGTATAGCTAATGGATGGATATATATATTTAAAATAGTCACTTGAAAAGTCAATTGAATGAAAGGTAAACTTTAAGTGACTTCTTTGCAACTTGTAATGCAGCCGAGTAACCTCAAAAGGGGCAAACATAATTGAATCTCAAAATAAGTAAATAAAGCAAACCCTGTCTTATAATTCAATCGAACCTTTATTTATAAAGGGTGAATCCCACTGAGCAGTTTTATTTTACACAGGACAATGTGATCCTAAAGAGGACACTGATATTCTCAGTGTTATTTTACACAGGACAATGTGATCCTAAAGAGGACACAGTGATATTCTCAGTGTTATTTTACACAGGACAATGTGATCCTAAAGAGGACACTGATATTCTCGAAACTATTACCTTGTATTATTAATATTTATCATGCTTGCAATATCCTAAGCCTTATGCCTGATATTTTATCACTTGAGTTTGTTCACAACAGCATGCGGTCGTTGCGTTTCGGATCCTTTTCTGACTCTTCTCTTTGTGCAGGTATGAATGACTTCAGTTACCTGCACACTAACTGCTTTGAGGTGACTGTGGAGTTATCCTGCGATAAGTTCCCTCACGCCAGCGAGCTTCCCATCGAGTGGGAGAACAACAAGGAGTCCTTACTGGTCTACATGGAGCAGGTCAGTGAATCACCATCATCTTCATCAGTCAATACACTGGTCTACCTGCTGGTTTATATGGAGCAGGTCACTGAATCACCATCATCTTCATCAGTCAATACACTGGTCTACCTGCTGGTTTATATGGAGCAGGTCAGTGAATCATCATCACCATCATCATCTTCATCTTCATCAGTCAATACACTGGTCCACATATGGTACCTGCTGGTTTATAAGGAGCAGGTCAGTGAATCATCATCACCATCATCTTCATCAGTCAATACACTGGTCCACATGATACCTGCTGGTTTATTTGGAGCAGGTCAGTGAATCATCATCACCATCATCTTCATCAGTCAATACACTGGTCCACATATGATACCTGCTGGTTTATTTGGAGCAGGTTAGTGCATCATCATCACTATCAACATCATCTTCATCTATGGTATCTGCTTCAAGCAAGTGTAATACATTAACATGAATGAACAACACAAGATCAAATTGAGAACATGTTCTGAAATATGTTCAGACTTAAACGTACGTGTGTGGTGTTCTTAGCCTATAGATTGAGGTGTGAACATTCCTCCCACTCCTAAAAGGGTTGCATTTGTCTTTCTCCTCTCCTCGCCACTCCAGATCCACAGAGGTATAAAAGGCGTTGTGCGGGACAAGTTCACCAAGAAAGGCATCCCTGACGCCATAATCAAAGTGGAGGACTTGAACCATGACATACGATCAGGTAGGCTAGTGTTCCCTTGAGCAAGGCACTTAACCCTAAGTTGCTCCAGGGGGGACTGCCCCTGTAATTTCATTGTAAGTCCCTTTGGATAAAAGCGTCTGCTAAATGACTGCAAAGTAATGTAACATCCCCCTTTCAGAGTCACCACAAAATTGTAATTAGTCGAAAAACAAACATATACCTGACACAAAAAAAAAGACTGTTATTTGATTGAGGCCTGTTTCATAAGGAGAGTTGTGATCTTGCTTTGTGTAGTTCAGGACGGGGACTACTGGCGTCTGCTGAACCCGGGGGATTACAAAGTGGTGGTTTGGGCGGAGGGTTACTTCCCTTCCATGCGACGGTGTAGAGTGGGCGTTGAGCCTAGCCCGACCCTCTGCGACTTCGCCATGACCAAAACGCCCAAACAGAGGATGAAGGAGTTCCGGGCGAAAGGCGGGAAGATCCCGGAGGATCACATGCAGCTGCGTCTGCGTGCCCTGAGGCTTCGGAAGCTACGCCACAGCACCAAGGTCCTGAACCAGCGGAGGGAAAGCACTCAGAAGCAGGCCAGGAAAGCACGATCGACTAAAGAGAAGCGATCGTGAGAGAGGTCCATACAGGCTTTGTTTTTTGTCTGTGTGGTTGTATGCTAGCGTTCGTTTTATTTGATTCATTTTTTTAACCAGATCATGTCTCATTCTGACCAAGGGCCATGTTAATTAAGGGATTGAGTCATAGACTGAATGTGTCAGCTGGTCTGATAACTAAAGTACACTATGCACAACTACCTATATTTGGTTGTAGTCCAAGAGGACTCACAATGTTTTTATAAAAATAAACATTTGTTATTAACATTTGCACCGGTAAATCTATATTTCACCATAACAATGTTATATTTCTTGTATATAAATTGCTTTAGATACATATTCCCTTGAGCACTTCAATTCCTCACAGGTTGAAGAGAGAATTTAGAAACATAAAAAACACACTCCTATGCATTTCATGGGTCTTGATTGCCACCTAGTGTATCATATAGACCATTACATGCTGGAGTTAAATCCAGTCATTCCATGCTGGAAAAACCTATAATTTCAGAGAGAATTACTGGCCGAGCATGATTGTTGATTGATTATTTAGAAGTATTTATTAGAAACATCAAACTTTTGTACCACCACCTCTCAGTCCAACTCAAAAACTGTGATCAAACATAGTAGGGGAAAAAACAAAAAACATTTGTGAATGCCTACAATAACAACAACCTATTGATGAAGTTAAAACCAGAGTAACACTGGAAAGAATTACAAACAAATAAAACACTGCTCGTTTACATTTTATGAGTTAATTGTGAATAATGACCTTTTCACCAGTCAAGCCATTTAACGCAGCTCGGAAAAGCCTACAGGTTGACAAAAGTGACAACAGGATGGGACAGGAAAACGGAGGTACAAACTGTTGTGCTGCTACAGGCTATTGTTTACACAGGGGGCAGAGAAGCAGGTCACTGCTCAGAAGTCTCTGGTGAGATTACTTTACCACACCCAGATCCTCAAATCTTAAGACTTGTTTTGGCATTGATGACCCGGCAAAAATCGTCCCTCGCTGATATATCACAAAGCGCCTTTCTTTCTTTTTTTTACATAAAGGCTGGTGCAGTAGCAGTATAAATTAAGGTCTGTGACTTGTATAGGAAACTGGTTACTATTTTTTTGTTTTTTGTTAAAACCAAATTCATAAGCTGCTATCCATTGCCTATGAATACTTATGAACTTGCCAACATCTGCAGAAGTACGGCCCAATTTTCCAAAGCAAACACAAAAGCCATGGTGGTAGATTGCAGCTTCAGAAGAAATCATAAATAATGACCAATTCTCTTGAGCTAATGGCAACTGATCATTCTTTAACTAATCAAAATAGGAACTGATGATCCAACATTGCAATGTTTTTGTAATAAGTCATTGAGAATGGTAAGAAAACATATGATCCCTTGCAGGGCATTTAGGTAAAGACACTTGAAAAGACGCACGCACGCACGCACGCACGCACGCACGCACGCACACACGCACGCACTCACACACACACACACGCATAACAACAGGACCAATAGTAGTGGTCATTTATTTTAACCCAGGCCCACCACACCACTACAAAACAGCTCAAAGCACTCAAACTGTGCTCAAATGTGTCAACTGTCTTCACTAAAAGCATTAAAAGCACAGAACGGGATACCACATGAGAAGAGAAGATAAGATAGTTCACAGAGCCCTGAGTGCTGAGAGCAAGATAGAGAGAGGGGAGAGAGGGGGAAGAGGGGGTTGTGAAAGAGAGAAATAGGTGGGGATGGAGTGTTGTGTGTGCGTGTGTGTTTAAGAGGAAGAGGGCAATGTGTGAGAGAGGTTTTAGAGAGAGGGGGGGGGCAATGTGAGAGAGAAAGAGATGTTTTAGAGAGAGAGAGAGAGAGAGAGAGAGAGAGAGAGTGTAAAAGAGAGAGAGGGCAATGTGAGAGAGAAAGAGATGTTTTAGAGAGAGAGAGAGAGAGAGAGAGAGAGAGTGTGTGTGTAAAAGAGATAGAGGGCAAAGTGAGAGAGAAAGAGATGTTTTAGAGAGAGAGAGAGAGAGAGAGAGAGAGAGAGGGAGGTCCTTTCACTAGGAGGTCTGAAATGTCAGATTGTATGAGCAGAAAAGCAGCAGCAGCAGCAGCTCTAGAAAGGCATGAGAGAAGCAGAGCCACAGTAGACTGAGACCTCTCAGCATCACAATCCTAGGAGAAGCACATCGCTTGGTACTGGAGAGTAACATGTGTCCAACACACAGGGAAGAAAACAGAAGCATGACCTATTCCCGGACCCGTTGCCATGACTCCATGACTCGGTAGTGTTCTCATCCCATTGTGATGCGGTGTAACATAGGGATGTATTTCCTGCATTAAGTCTGAAGAAAAAATATATAGAACGTTTTTTAAAAGACAGCTCGCAATTATGTCCCCCGTTACAAAAGGGAATCTTCTCTCTTCAATATGAAACATGACAGACAGCCAACCAAAGTCATCCCTTTCAGCTTTGAAGGACAGCTGATCTTCAATATGCTTCACGCTGATCCGGAGTTCCGGGTTAGGTCAGAGACCTGACCGCTATTTCCTTTCAATCCTACCCCCCAATCTAATAACATGTCTGCATCCCGTTTTCCTTTCGTTTTACAGTTCAGGCCCTTTACTGGGTCTTCTCAGTTCAAACACCCAGGCTGCAACATCTCGCTCGCTGTCCCCCCCGGTCCCCAGTCTGGGGGGTGTGTGTGTGTGTGGGGGGGGCTCTAGAACTTGGGCTGGTAGAGAGCCACGCGCCCGCTGAGGCAGCCCGAGGCCAGCTGACAGTGCGTGGGGGACCACTTAGTGGTGAGCACCACGTCGCTGTGCGAGTAGATGGAGCGCACCTCCCTCAGGACGCTGGTCTGCACGGGCAGGCAGTCGGACAGCTCGCCGCAGTGCTTGTCGAAGGCCAGCAGGCGCACGCCGTAGCCGTAGGGCGAGCAGATGAGCCGGCCGTCGGGGCTGAAGCACAGCTCTTTGATGTAGCCCCGGCCCACGTTGGCTTCCTCAATGTAGTGGGTGAGGCGGAGGGAGCAGCGCGGGGAGACTGGGGGCCGAGGAGGGGCCCCGTCCTGGAACTCGTACACACACGTCCACTGGATGAGTGGGAGAGAGAGAGAGAGAGGGAGGGGGCAGATGGTCAGATAGGCATTTGATAAAAAACAATTAGTTCCTTCCTTCGTTTTAAACAGCAGAGATGAGGACACAATGTCAAAAACAGAGGTCTGCAGTAGTTACATACCCATACTTAAATGTTTTTTTTTTGTATTTTATTTTATTTTATGTATTTGCTAATTTGAGTAGCTTTAAAAGTGCATTAACAAACTGAGCTATATACATTACAACTCTACATACTTTTGTGAAGTAAAAGTGATTGATTTTAAAATGCTCTCTCTGTTCCTAGCCTGGGTTCATGGGTGGATGGGGGTCAAAGGTGACTGACCTCCTGGTCGTCCATGTTGCTGGAGCAGCGGATGAGAGTGGCCCAGCCTTTAGGGTGGAGCTGCAGTGAGGTGATACAGTTCCCCCTGTCCCTCTCTCCGGGGATCTCCGGGGTTAGCACCTCCAGACTGTTCCTGGGAGGCAGACCTGAGGGGGGGATGGGGGGGACGGGGGGGAGACCACAGCATTGCAGTTACAGTTACCCTAACGGCAACATTTTCATTTTCGTTTAATAACTTAAGTTAGAAAACATAAGGTAACCTTTCTGTATATGCGTAAGAGTAGGAAAACACTTTACTTCAAGTACCCAGATAAGGTAAAACAAACAAAACAAATAGGACAGATTTCAAATCACTGAAAAACACAGATTTCTTAACAGCAGCTTTGGTGGTTTAAAGAAAGAAGGGATCTTACCTTCCCTGTGTGGGTGGATCTTACTGGAGTCATTCCCCTGTCGGGAGCCACCAGAGGACCTGGTGGCTGATGTAGCTGCATCTACACAACACAAACAAACAAACCGTCACTCTCAGGTTTTACTGTATGCATCTACACAACACAAACAAACAAACCGTCACTCTCAGGTTTTACTGTATGCATCTAAACAACACAAACCAACCAACTGTCACTCAGGTTTTACTGTATGCATCTAAACAACACAAACCAACCAACTGTCACTCTCAGGTATTACTAAACGGATCTAAACAACACAAACAAACCAACTGTCACTCTCAGGTATTACTAAACGGATCTAAACAACACAAACAAACCAACTGTCACTCTCAGATTTTACGGTGTGCATCTAAACAACACAAACCAACCAACTGCCACTCTCAGACTCTATTAAACGGATCTAAAGAACACAAACCAACTGTCACTCAGATTTTATTTTATCCATCTAAAGAACATGAACAAACTAACAGTCAGTCTTAGATTTGACTTGATGCTTTTAATTAAAAAAGTGGCTCATTTGTCCAGATAATCTGACTCTGAACTCTTACGTTTTTCGTGTACCTTTGTTTGGACCTAACTAGTTCAAGAGTGGAAGGTCAATGACAGGTGACAAGAAACATGCCCTTTCACATTTGGCAGACTAAAATTAGCCATTTATTTGAAAAATAAAAAAGTTAACAAACACACATGAAAAGGCACTACAGCTCTAAAACACCTGTCAACTATTCCATTGATGTCCTGCTTTTTGCTCAGCCACCGCTAAAAAACAATCACTTATGTTAGTCTTCCATCTCACTTAGTAAGCCTAGTTGAAGATGTAACAGAGTCTCACTAGAGCTGAGAGGTTGGATTAGGGCTGGGTTAAGGGTTAAAGGTTATCTCACCGGAACTGAGGGGTTGGGGTTAAGGGTTATCTCATTAGAGCTTAGGGGTTAGGGTTAGGGTTAAATTCAGAGTTAGGGTTAAGGATTAAAGTCAGAGTTAGGGTTTGGTTTTAACGTCAAGGGTGATCTCACCTGAGCTGAGCGGAGTGCGTCTGGCCCGGAGCATGCGGTAGCTCCCCACCTCCAGAGACTGCGTGAGGTCCAGGTCGTGGAGGATGAGCAGGTAACCCGACGAGGTGGAGATCAGCATCTTGGAACAGTCGGGTGTCAGCCGCATCCTCATCAGATAGCGTGTATGGAAGAACTTTTTGTGTGGACACCCATCCTCCGTAAACCTGAAGGAATAGAAATGAGGATTTAACCACCATGCGCTGTTACTGGTAAGCTGCCCTGACAGCTGTCTGGTTGAGACAGTAATGCTGTAGCAGCTGTTGGCAGCGTCTGCCATCTCCTCAGACAGGCGCAGTGGACGGTGTAGGGAATGACAGTCAGTGTTTTAGTTCAAACGCTGATACCACTTAGAACCACAAGGACGTATTCTCATATTACGTGTTTGTAATGTAACTGACAAATCACACACACACACACACACACACACACACACACACACCTGTTGGTGTCCCAGGTGATGACGTTGCCATCGAAGCCGGAGGTGACCAGGAGCCGGGTGTTGGTGTCGTACTCAATGTTCTTCACCCAGCTAGCGTGTCCGTGCAGCGAGCACACCTTGGAGTTGAGCTTCCGGAGGTCCCACAGAGCAATGGTGGTGTCATCAGAGCAGGTGGCAAACAGACGGTTATCTAGGAACCTGCGTCATGACGTTCAAACATTCACCCACGGGTAGGTCAGGATGAGACCATTGCAGAAAGATTACAACTTATAATGGTTTGGGATGAGCATACTAGTATGTGTGTTATTGCAGCCTTTTCTACCAGAGTGAAAGCTATGAAGCAACCAGTTATCTAAGAAAAAACATGATACTACTTAGACTGTCACTAGTAGGCTAACCTTATGTTGTTGACACAGTCTTCGTGAGCCTCCACCAGGGTTTTGATGTGTTTGCAGGAGATCGGGTCAAAGAGGAGGACCTCTGTTTGCTCGCAGGCTACTGTCAGCACGGACCTTAGAAAGATACACGCCATACAGCAACAAATCAACACAACACACACACATTAACAGACGAATAATGATGTTCCGTGTTGTTAGTTTCTTTTGTTGTTGTCATATTCTTACCCGTCTGGAGAGTATTCCAGATTAAAGACAGCACCATGAGTTTGAGTGCTCAAGTTGACCGATTCTGTTGCCGGGTTCATTGAGCAGTACAAGTTCGTCATTGTCCGAAAGTTATCCCGAGAAGGATCCACAAACAGTCCCCTTCTAATAGTCCTTGTCTGCAGCCAGGAGAACAGGCTACTACCGCTTTCCACCGTGCCAACGCCAATGCTGCCTGTGCCCGTTGCTTTCGTCGGGGGACACCCTGGAAAGCTGACCCCGGTTTCGGTTCTCGTGCTACTCCCATCGCGCGCATCGGCATTGCTTATCACTGCAGCAGGTGGTAGTCTTGGAGGGCTGCTGTCGTCTTCATCATCGTCATCCGAATCATCGATCTCGGGATTCTCCTTGTCAGACACATCGCCGCTAGGCCTGTCTTGAGACTCGTCTGCTTCGTCGCTATCGCTCTGCCGCCCTGCGCTCATTGTTACCGGGTTCTCACCCGTTTACTTGTTGGGTGTTTCCCTATGGTAGCAACCTTTAAAATAGTGTTTTCGTAGACTACCATCTAAATCTGCTGCCTTTTATAATTATTTTCAGTGTCCTTTCTTCAGCTACGTATGTAGCTGGTTTTTATGTTGCAACCGTACTTGCCGAGGGACCTCATCATAAACACAACAAAACGCAGAATAAATGAAGAAATGACGGATTTCCGTTTCCTTTGCCTACTTACTGAACATTCGTAGATTATATGCAATGCTGCCCCCTAGTGGTTCATTCAGTTAATGACACATGGATACCACTTCATATTACAACATTTCTACATAAACCAGATATGCGCCGCTGTGTGTGTGTGTGTGTGTGTGTGTGTGTGTGTGTGTGTTTGTATGTGTGTGTGTGTGTTTGTATGTGGTGCTGCATTCAATTTATGTACACTACCACCAAGTTACATTTCAATATAGGATCAAATGTGCACGATCCAAAGAGGAATAGTTGTGATAAGGTGAATGGTGAAGAAGAATCGGCTGAGCATCGTGTATGTAGGTCAATGTAATATAAATCACCTACACACCTATTGCGCTGAACAGCGATTGCTAGTGTTTGTGTCAGGCTGAACAATGTACAATTTGCTTCTGTAGTTGACAGTCATGCTATAAACACGGGATTGTATTGGCATGAACTGCATACTCTTCATGTGCAATCCTCTGTCCTGTCTGCTAACTAATGTTTGGGTTCTCTTGCGAAAGCAAAGAGGGTCAGCCTTGAAGCCTTTCTGGACGGCTTCAGAATCGGATGTGCTCCTGTGTCCCGGAGAGACAGCAGAGTGGGATCTCTGTGTTTGTGGTTTCAGATGTCCTCTCTGTCATGTCATGGCTGGCTAAGAAAACAGCTAACACTTGCCTGGTAACACAAAAGGATTTGTACAAATACGCACGCACATACACCCACACACACACCCACACACACAAGCACACACGCACACACACACACACACACACACACACCGCGTGTGTGTGGCACTCTTCACACCTCATAACACTCAAACACATACACACATACCCAGAACCGTGTGGGATTTTTCTTTTCTTCTTGTGATTGTAAAGTTAGGTCACCAACCCCAACCAACATGTGGTAGAAGGTCATAGTTAAATCCCAGTAGGAACGTGTCAAATAATTCAATGGGAGTGATCTAAATATATGCTTCTGTCCTCTTTGATCTGCGGGTGATGGTGGAGGACACTGATGATACACCTTGAAGGATGGTAACTAAAGATGGTGGACTCTCTCTTGATATGACTATTTTATGGAAGGCACCTCCTTTTCTCTGAACTGAATACCTCATGCAGACCATTTTGTTCCTGGCAGGTCAAGAACAAACCTCCTACTGAAAGGACACATTCATCCCATTGGCCATTGAGCTTCGTTCGCATACTGAGATGGAATTCCACATGGTCTGAATGAATATTAAAGGATGGGGTTCATCTCAAAGTGAACTCGCCTAATTGTGTGTGCGTGTGCGTGTGTGTGTGTGTGTGTGTGTGTGTGATCATTTGGACTAATCATGACTCCTCTGACCCACTGAATTCATACCCCTATCTATCCATGCTTCGCCCAGCCCTTAACCCGTCAACCAAAGGAGTTTGTTTGGTTTGGGAGACGAGAGGCCACTGTGCTGTGTGTATGTGTGTGTGTGTGTGTGTGTGTGTGTGTGTGTGTGTGTGTGTGTGTGTGTGTGTGTGTGTGTGTATGTGTGTGTGTGTGAGCATGTCAGCCAGTAGGACAGGTAGTGCGTGGAAATGCCTAGGAGAACGATCTGACCGCTGACTGATTACAGAACTATTTCAACTTTGCTTGGTCTGGCCTCCGCAGGTTGACTTAGCGCGGAGACACCGTTTGTTTAAGCAGGTTGGAGTCTGTGCGTCTGTGTGACAGGTTGCGGGCTGCAGGTGTGCGTGGAGACTGAATGTTATCGTGGAACCTGCAGTTGAACTCCAGTCTGCTAACCCAGATGAAACTGTCTTTTGTTGCCAACTCAGCTGTGGGCGAAACGCTGCCAAGTTCGATTTCATCAATCATTCACGTTGAGAAATACCTTGACTGTTTAACCAATATGTATACCCACATTTCTGTTAAGGCTCAGATAAAAATGGTTTAAAATATTATTAACCAAGTGGCCTCAAGACTATATCTGCAGCAGAACTGAGGGGCGAAGCGTACAGTCATGATAAGGTTTGCTAGACCTCGATTTGTACATTGGCCCTTGGCTTCATGCAAGTAGGAAGATGTTTAATAATTCAGTCTGCAACATAAAGTTTTTCGATTTTTTTCTTCTGAAATGCAACATTTTGACAGTTTTTTTTTTTCTTTTTCAATTGAAAATCCTAGTTTCAACTAATTGAAACGTCCCACTTTCATGTGGTCCAAAACAAACATGTTTGATTTAATTAGCATGAGAGCCGAGACCAGAGTGGCTTTCCCCTAAATGGCTGGAGATCATGAACTCCGCCTCGGGCCCAACTCTGCGGCGCTGTGATGGATAATTGCTTGTCGTGTTTATTTGACAGTCTTTCATCTGTCCTGAAACATGTTTTTAATAGGCCCGACATGGTGTAATCCTCAGCTGGCCGGTGGAGGCAGCTTGTGGGATGGCAGCCGGAGGGGGGGCTGTTAGGACCTGCATGCTAGCGTCTACCTAATCCACTCACCGCCTCGTGTTTGTTCTGCCTAAGCGCCACAGAAGAATGCTCCTGACACTCTTCAGAGGACTCGCAGCACACCTGCAGGCTGCCCGGCGCACGTGCGCGCACTCGTGCATGCTCAACGTGCCGACCCCTGCCGCGCCGGCCTTCAGTCGCAGGCCACGCTCGGCCTGTCGCACCTGACGCCTACTCCCCTGAATGCGACGGCGTATCAAAAACCGGACTGAGCGGGCTTTAAATGTGGAAAGTTCACGTTCCAGGTCCGGATGTCTCTAACGGACGTGAGAGGGTTCTAAAGAATCCATTAGGAGCCGGACGCGTTTCGCCTCCAAGGCTGCCGAGCGAGCACCTGTAGAGGGGCTGCAGGTTCATACCTGTCCGTCAGTGGCTAATCCAAGCCTGTCTATCTTTCTCCAGCCGTGACTCACATCCTCTCAACGCGGCGAGAGGCATGAGCGAGAGGCAGACGGGGACCACCAAAGTCGCTCTCCGACAGACGCGCTGCACGTATGACTTACCAAAGCCCTGCTATCACAGCGCAGCTTTGATATCACCTTCAAACTGATCTGGACAGGAAAGATGTGCACACTTGGTTTCTCCACTTCTCTTATCTGCGCTGATTGAAGTAGCGCACGTTGGGGCCGCCTGCGTGTGTGTGTGTGTGTGTGTGTGTGTGTCTGAACCTGTGTGTGTGTCGGTCCGTAGTTGTGAATCGCCCGGTCTGGCCTCTGAGTTATATGTGGAGTCAGATGTACAGAGAGCGTGTACCAGGCCCTCATGTTTAGAGGAGGCCTCTATCTCTGGGA